>JAODAG010071265.1:4796-16455 GCA_027574785.1 Orphnurgus asper | reverse complement strand
GTTAGACGGTATCGCAACAAACGTAGAGTCCGTTGGCGGAAAAATGGAAAATTCCTCCGCCAGTACAGTCGTATGCTTGTCGCCACCTTCGACTCTGTCACGTACCGGAATGAAGGTGTCTACGAAGTTTACTTCCAAGGAAGAATCAAGAGGGGATGGAGACTGATTATTCGCTTCATTGTGGCTACCGACAGTAAGTTACTGCTAAGTATGATGTATATGGATAATACCTAAGTCCCTTTACAAAGAATTATGTTTTGCTTATTTTGCTCTTTTTTGTTACGGTCGTTCGAAATCGACATGTGATAATTATGTTCATTTGCTTTGATATACCTCGCAAAATTACAGTCGAAGCCAACCGACACTGTTTTATTTTCTCAAAATTAACAAATTTTAAGTTATATGACATTTTGACAAGTAATATTAAGTATTTAATTGGCAAGTATAGCGTACTGTCGACAATATATCAGTCTGTTCAATCGTCGCGTTCCATACCTCACATCTAGAAAAATACTGTTGAGTAATCGATTGGCCAGGTGTACCAATTGCATTATGTTAGCATACACGAATTTAGGAGTAGTAGTATTGTTATAGCAATCTCATCAACAGTACAGAGCACTTTTATTGTAATATTTCTTCTTGTTCTCCTTCTCTAAAGTGTGTGATGCTGCTTGTATGACAAACGGAGGCGTGTGTAGTTACAGCGAAACGAACTGTATTTGTCCACCGGGGAAAGTTGGACATGTGTGCGAACGCAGTGAGTATATTAGTGTATTTTATTTGATACGATTAGGATTTTAAAGAGAAATTTGTGTTTTGAAGAGAATCCTCCCAAGAAAGAACTTGGGATTTAAAGCCGACAGCGGCAGCATAAGTCACGCCATCAAATTCCAACTATCGAACTTCCCCAAATGAAATAGGGTTAGAGTACGCCTATGTATCTTAGAGGACGTGGTCAACCGTATACATTGTATACATGGTATTGATATCATTGTACTTGCTATGGTTGGGACTGTGACTGGTTTTGAGTAACCTGCTTAACTCAGAGGACGTAGTAAGCCATACTATTGTAAAACTACGAAAGGTAACTGCATAAGTATACCTTTGGTATATAGCGTGTGTCTGGGTAATTATGCCAAACTCCTCATAGACCGTTTAACAGATTATGGTCAAACTGATAGGAAATTGCTCCATCTTGCGATAGGTCAAAATATAATGCAAATACTATTTTATGAAAATCAAACGTTTTTTGCAACCTCTCATATAATACACATACATTTTTCACATAGCTCAGGACTTTTTTTCCTGTTAAGAGGTCAATAACAAATTATACATCAAATTCGCGATGCATTTATGAACGGCCTGGCCACCTGGACGTCGTACTGGTAAACATGGTCGGATGATTATAGAAATATGGTGCCTTTCGGATTGATACAACGTTTTCGTATTGTTCGTCATAAATCTAAAGATCCGTATTCCATAATTTCATGTTACAATAAAAATACGAGTAGCTATCACCTAATGTTGTATCCAGGGTTGTAATTTTCGCGGAAGGGGTACTGTTTTATATTTGGTGTTCTATCACATTATTCGGAATGTTTCTTTCTTTCTATTGTATTACTACTGGGCATGGATCGCATAATCCGTTATTAAATAGATAGTTGCTAGAACATACTTTCGCGGAAGTGCAATTTCGATTTAGCAGTTCTACATTTAACATTTTCTACGTTCTATCAGCCTGTGCAAAGGGTACCTTTGGAATAATGGGCCAATGTGGATTTAGCTGCAAGGATGAGTTTGGAGATGATTGCTCAGACTGCCGGAATATCCTCTTCTGTCTGGAAGATCCATTTGGATGTCAATGTTATCCGGGGTATCGGCTACCTTACTGCACTCGTAAGTTCATTCATTATGCTGTCATTTAGATTACATGACGGATATTTTATCATTTTATCATCTGAATTGTCCATGGGGAATTTTTCAATCTAGGGTCGTGCCTAAAAATTTTATCATCAAGTTCTATCGATAAAAACTTTGCAAAAAAATATTTTCTTTCCAACATATTTGATAATAATTGGCAAAAGTCCAGCAATCTGCAGAAGAAAAGACATATTTGTCCTCCCCAAGAGACTTGACACACGGCCAATGTTTAGTCTTAGCAATGATTGCCTTCACAAAGATCGTGTGCATAAACGTTACAACGACAGAAAAATAATATATATACATAACACCATCACTTGGGAGACATCTGAAACCAAACCCTTAGTATATATTTCGCGAGAATATATTACGGGCCATCCGGGATGAAAAATATATTAGAGGACATTCTAAATAAAGTATCATAGGATGTAATCAGTAACCACGACGAAACAGAACTATGGTACTCTATTCGCCATCATCGACACGAAATAGTATTTAGTTGCCAAGCACGGATCAATTAACCATATATTTGCATATATTTGATTAGTACACAAATCACTGAAATTATATTAACTAGAATTATATTAAAAGTAACAATTGTCTACTAATCTGTCTATTATGAAGGCAGAATCTATTGAGGTTCGTAAGCCACGAAGTAATTTTGATAGCAAACCAAGCCAAACACAACATTATTCTAATGACGATTCTCATTTACATAACAAATACTAACGTTGATCATGGTTACATTGTTCAACGTTAACAATTGTCGCTCTATATACAACGTTAGTCATTGATAATATGTTATACTGCCTCATGTGTGTTAAGTCCATACCACACGTCGATCTGCAGTAAATATGGTCGCGCAGTTGTAAAATAGTATGGTGAAGAGTAATGACGAGAGTTATTCAGACGGGGAGCATGACTGAATTAAGAGTATGCAGTACATGACTAGAATCGAATTACGAAAACCCGTCAAAGAAAGAACTTGGGCTCTGAATCAAGCAACGGCCGCGGCCAATGCCGCGCCACCAAGTGCCAAACTGATCCAATTACCAGCAACCATAATATTTCGACAATAAAGACAATAATACTGTTGCAGTGTAGTGCTGCGTAATTTGTAGTCCATTACTCTGTTTTAGGAACTCCATTAACCGTCTCTTGTATTGATTCACTGAAACCCACCCATGAGAGAAGTTCAGCTCTGAGCAGAAACGATCTCTTCGGTTTGTATATGAAAGTAGATTTATTGTTAGTTCAAACAAGCGTTGTTTCTTTCTCTTTCATTGACAGCTTGTTCTAACGGCTACTGGGGTACTAACTGCGCCAACAAGTGCACCTGTACATCTGGAATGGAATGCGACCCTTATGATGGAACGTGTGCGAACGTAGGTGTACCGCTGCCAGTTGACGAGGCAATTGATTGGTAATTGTATAATATGCAAGATAAAAATATAACAAATATCATACTCCTATAACGCAACAAGTACGTATTTACTAACACAGTGTTCACTGTGTTATGGAAGGACTGGGGGGGGGGGATTGGTGGCATTTCATGTGGAGAGTGTCTTCGTCGTTAGACTGAATACGTTATGCAGAGTAGGCCTACCTTGCGTGTGATCCTTACCGTGGTAACATACTCATTACTCTTGTTGAGATTTCAAACATTGGATATTTGGTTACCCTGTTTAAGTTCATCGTTGAGGTATTGATGTATGTAGAAAAGTAATTTCATCCATGTAGCCTATGGTATATAATTTCTGCAATAGTGACTCTAAACATCTGAGCAGTGTTTATTGTTTGTATATTTACGCGAGAAACTAGCCGAGGAGGAACAACAGAGCCATGCGCTACACTTTATGTGGCACTACACCCGCCCAATGATCTTTAGCCTTATCAGTCCTATCGAAATAGGATTGTTGCTTTGAAGTTGGTCAGTTGGCTTTTGAAGCCGTGGGCATATGCTGTCGTTGTTTGGTTTAGATCCCATATTCTTTCTTGGGAGGGTTTTCTTTAAAAAAACACAGGATGAACAACAGGTCGTTACCGGTATGAATAACATGTGTGAATATCACACATATAATATTTCAGCCAGGTGGTCAGAGGCGATCAATTGAAATAAATATGATTAGTGTACACACAATATTGATACTCTGCTGAACAAATTGAAGACTATACACTTCTCGGCGTCTGGTTAAGGAGGGCCTGCAGTGGCTAATGGTAGGGTTATAGAGTCATAAGCTACACGTTGCGTGACACTACAGTAGCCTACTGATCTCCAGGTCTTTACAGTCCGATCGAAGTAGGATCGTAGTTGGGAAGCTGGTCAGTTTGTGACGAAGGTGCCGTGGCATATGCTGCTGATGTCTGGTTTTGGAACCAAAGTTCATTCTCGGGAGGGTTTTCTTAAAAAAAATCAGATTGGAGAATTTGTTGGCTACACACACCCACAGAGAACGACATACAGAAGCTTATATGTATTCGTTTATTTTATTTGTGTCGTGATAGATTGTGGAATGGAGGGAGGATGGAAAGAGGCAAAACACGAAATTATACATGTAACTACATATATATGTTTTCCACGATGGCTAATTATATGGCTTATTACACAGAGAACGACATACAGAAGCTTATATGTATTCGTTTATTTTATTTGTGTCGTGATAGATTGTGGAATGGATGGAGGATGGAAATAGGCAAAACACGAAATTATACATGTAACTACATATATCTGTTTTCCACGATGGCTAATTATATGGCTTATTACACAGAGAACGACATACAGAAGCTTATATGTATTCGTTTATTTTATTTGTGTCGTGATAGATTGTGGAATGGATGGAGGATGGAAATAGGCAAAACACGAAATTATACATGTAACTACATATATCTGTTTTCCACGATGGCTAATTATATGGCTTATTATATTTTAATGAAATTGTTGGGGTAAGGTATGTTGGATATCTAGAAATGATACGTTATGTAATCCTGAAGCTGAACATCATTGTTTGATATGTAAAACAGTGTATATTGAAGATCTTTATTGAGGATTGCTGTGGGTTTATATTTCCATTTCTTTCTACGAAATACATGTAGTAGCCTAAACGTGTATTCATGTGATTTTATGGTTAATGTTTAATATATTCGTGTAGACGACTACCTTTGTGTTTTGTTTCTTTGAATGCATTCAACAGAGCTGTCACCTGAATGAGTTACAACACGCTCTGTTCGTCCGAACACACATGTTCTATTGTTTCTGAACCGCAAATTTATAAACGCTAATTGGTTGCTAATTGAATAACCTAACCCTGCCAGCCGTCAGTAATATGAGTTACATTTCCTATATTTCGCTACATGTCGTCGCGCAGTTAATACACTGTTAGATATGTCGATCATGCTATTATATGCTATTAAAGTGTAACAAATACTCAATACGTTTTGAAATATTAAGGCCTCCATAATATTCCCGTGACGTCTGTGCGTTAACTACCCCTATAAGGCCGTATGGAATAATATTTCATGAATGGATGTTAGTAGAGGCATTCATACTTAAGTCTGATGCAACTTAGTCTGTATGTTTCATTGGTTCACACTGTGTAAACTTTCACTTACGTTAAAGGCACAGATTAACGATTCAATAATGCAATGGGATTGGGAAAGAATCAGAAAGTGGTTACCTTCACATTCAGTATATTTAATTACAGTATCATTTGTTATCCTATTATGACTGACTTGTAAAAGATCTGTGTTTACGTGACTAAAGGAATGTTCTTATTTAAGTTTATTCGAATTAGTCGGGAGAACATCAATTGAGCACCCCAATAGCCTAATATATTGGTGGGATGTGTTTTTTCTGGACTGTCACCCAAGTAAATATACCTTTTCATGGCAGTTATGGCATCCTGTAAGTACTGTATCCATTGTCACCAAAAGAGTTTTAAACAAGAAACATTTGTCATTGTATTTAACCCAATTTTCCAGGTTGCATCCATTCGCCAACGATGGGTACAGCCCTAAATTATTCTGGGTTATCTGAGGTATTGGCAAACGTTCTGTCGGAATAAGCCCAAGCTCAGAAGCTAAAAACGTAATATGGTATCTTTGTTACGTCGTTCTGTATTGTCTCCTCCTGGAATAGCTATGCTACGGCTATAGCTATGCTACAGCTATAGTTATGTTACAGTTACCCAGAAAGGTGAATTCAAAACCAGTGTCCCAATTTAGAGAATCTCTTTCTCTATTTTGCATAGACAGGGAGAACAAATAAAAATATATTTCCTTCACAGGTTTGCGAAGATGTATAATATTACAACATGTTACGATAGTATATCATCGATATTCAGTTTCACTGAAGTAACCAGCCTGCGTTGGCAATCTTTGGGCCATTTAAAAACAAATTGGATCATACAAAGTGGTAATGTTTCTTCGTTTTGCTCTACACATAGCAATTAATTACTTAATTCACCGTTATTGTGGTGATCTATCAACTATATAGCTTGGTCACAAGACAAGAAACAAGACACCCCAATGCTTTTCTTCACATTATGTCCGGTATACGTTTCTTAGAAAACTGGAAATGGTAACGTTATCGCATGTAAACACATGACACAAATAGTGTGTACGAAAGATATTGGTTGGAAATTAATGTGCAAATTATAATTAAACTATGTAACCTTCCCAGACAGATCAACCAATAGCTATAGTATGGAGGAGATGAATTATTTATTTCCTAAGTGATATACGAATTACGTTTGACGAGAACAAGGTAACAACTGTAGCTTTTATAATATTAATTATTTATTAATTAGTTCTTGATTATAGTGCCCATAAAGAGTCATGTTCAGAAATGTGGCCGTCCAATACCGGTAAATATTTTCGTTCTGGCATTTAACTTGATTTTTTGGTTTTGTGTTACTGCTCCATTTGTTCGGGTTTAATGTAATTATTACATTGATATACGTGATGTCTCTTTCTGTCTCCCAGTAATGTACATGTATGTATCTAGAACCGCCCAATAACCCCAAATATTAGCATCATCATTATTTCGTCATTCAGCAAACTAAACAATAACGGTATTCTGTAGTGTTGAATATAGCAGTAACTTTACCAACTATTCATATTGACATTACACACAACTTTAACATCGTACGTAAAAAAACCGCCACATATAACTATCATTAACTGGGTGAAAGTACCTGCATTATAAATTCTCTTACAACGAATTATGAGGTCTCAGCGGGTACAGTAAGTAACCCAGCAGCTCTCAGTACTCCCCATTTATTGATGCCTTTCAATGTTGGGGTGCGTAGAGTTTCTGCCGAGGCATTGGAATGTGTATGTGGGCTTAGTGTAAATTTTAGTATCGAATTGCCCGGATGTATGAAAATTAATAACTTTAAAGATTTCGAATCTAGGTATGTAACTTCTTAGTCGGAGATTTCTGGTGTCAACATTAGGAAATGATGAACTTTATTCAATTAAACCACGACTTGGTTTAGGTGAGTTGGTGGTCCATTGTATTGCAATATAGTGGCATCTCTATACGTATGTCATGTGGTAATTATGGTATCTGTCGGGACAATCTGGTTTTCAAGTCTATTCATGGCGACATCACAGATCGTTTGAAGAGAGAACTGGCCGTTTAACTCAAAACAATTTCAATGAGTTTACGCAAAGAGGCAGGGTGGTTTTACAATATCATAGATGCTGTGATGCGTATTTACATATACTTATCGACATGCATTAAGAGCCTCCTCTTGAGTAGTATTCGTATACAGAGCGATAACGTCGAGATCAGTTGCGAGTAGGATCTTTTGTGGTAGAGTTGTAACGGCCAACTTTTTTAAAATGCGATTCGTGTATTTCAGGTAGGTGTTGTTTTACGGACAATATTATATAACTCCACTGATATCAAATATTCAAGATAGATAACACTATTTAGGGACGCATGTACGTTTTTTGCTGGGAGTTTCATTATAACAAATATTTAAAATCCATAACATTTTCAGTCAAAACTGGCTTGAAAAGCAATATCTAATGCAATTTCTCATCTGAAGAGCTATTTTATGATATACGAAAATAGGTCTTACCTATAACATAACTTACTAAATTTCGATACTGACTTGTAAATTGGAATGACTTGGAATGTTTTCTCTTTCATACCCCTCGAAGACGAGGGCTGGATATATTGACGATGTACCCTCCTAGCATCGATAATGTAGAAAATCTGATATACTTCGATATATGACTTAAACTATTTGATCTAGCCTGTAATTATCACGTAAATTTTTCATCATTTAATGATGTAGGCTATTGTAATATCGATAATAGTAATACTAATATATGACTAACAAACCTTGTAATTAGCCAAGGCCTTAATTACACTGATCATTCACCGTATTCTGAAATTGGTTAACGTCAATATTTCAAATTATTAACAATTTCAAATAGATATGTTCATAGAAGTTCCAATTTATGAATTCATGTACCGGTATTATGTTTACCAGCGTTATAGCATATTGCTCTAAATCCCTCCTCTTGACTTCAAATCTTGAAATGGTTCTATTGGAATTGATTTGTTCGTTCGTGTGGAATTTTGGATTAATTTCGTCGGATGTGTCAATTCTTGTTATGAACATTGTTCATACTAACATTTGTAATAAGTTGATCCCATTTGTAACTATTGCAGTATATTAAAGCAAATTGGAATTATGTCGACCAATGACGGATCTTTCCGATAAGCACATTGTCTGGATTATGAAGTTCAAGATACAGCATTCCTTACAAATCTTTGAAGGTGGTACTCCATGAAACGTGTATCAATACAATGATAACAATCAATTGATGTCACTTGGAAGTCGGTGATCTGGAGTCTTCTCTATTCATTCCTTTAGTTGTGGATGAATGGTCTGAAGAGAGTGGAATCCGGGGATGTACTTCATGTGATTACAATTTGTGAATCGTAGCCCTGGAGACTTACTGTTTAAAGTAAACCGTGTTGAGGAGAACAAGAAATACAACACTTTTGAGTTACACACCAATCAAATATACAATTTGGTATGTAAAAAATAAATGATAATGTTTTGGAGAATTAGATTTATTTTGGAAAAATAATTCCCAATATAATTTTACAACTTATTTGAAGTCTGACTGTTTTGCTTTATTTTTTTCTGAGTGGTTTTATGTTCAACTGATAATAGTACACATGGTCTTAGCCAAAAGGCCGGAAAGCTATATAACTTTAAACCGCTGCAAACAAGTCTATGGAGATAATGTTTGCCAACGTTTAAGGTTGCTTCAAAGTGTATTTCTATTTTTATGTACCGTTTGGCTTGTTACATTCAACGACAAAGTAACGGAGCGTTAAGATAAATGTAAAACAACCACCACTTTATAAATTAGAGCCACTCAAGACTTAATCAGACAGCGGCAACTCATGCCACGTTACCACTAAAAGCGCCGAGCTATTACATTTTTCAAGTTCCGATCCTATTTCGATCGGACTGTACAGATATTTAGATTATTGGGCGAGTGTAGTGTCACGTAATATGTAGCTCATTAATTTGTTGTGATGCACAACACAGACACTACACATTTGATCTTCAGCAAATGGCCGAGAAGTGTAAATGCGGCATTGGTTGGTTAAATTTACCTCAATATTGGTCGGCTTATGTCAGGCCTGCTGTAATTCAATATCAAAGGATGATACAGATCTTTCTATTTTGATGAATTGTGTTTAACTATGACAACACTGTCTGTCAGAATTTTATTGAAATCCCTTCAGGTGGGGTAGCACATATTCCGGGTAGAGCCACACATGTGGAACTGACGTAGTGTGGTGGGAGGTAAGATATTGCGAAAATTTCGCCAAATCCGGTATTTGGACATATTGGACTAATTTGGACTAATTTATTATTTCAAAATCGTGTATATTTCGAAATTGTTACCAAAGTATGTAGGAAGAAACATTGAAATCCGGCCTTTTACAGAAATTTGTTGGGAAAAAGAGTGAATCTTCAATGTATTCTGCCAGATTTAAGCCATGAAAGTACATACCTGGTCACAGGATGTATTTGGGGTGGTGGATTTAAGTAGAGGAGAATTACAGGAGAGAAAGAGAAAGGAGAATAATTTTCTTTTATGTTATGATATTTCATAGATAGAATATGAAATCAGTAGAATATTCTGTTTCGTGGTACGTTAAATGGAGAGAACAATATTTCCAATCAAATAGTTTGAAAAACAGAACTCTTTCCGGTGTTATTAATGTAGGTCTTAAGCAGACGTTGTCACTCGCCACTCATCGATTGTAACATGTGAACATTGGCGACACGTGGCGACATAAACCTGGGGAAACAGTGGCTATGACACGTGGACATAGCCGACGCCCACCCCGCATCCCACCCCTCCCCCCACTTACATAAATGCAAAGATGTAAAAACTCGAAGAAATGCTCTCGCGTATGGGAGGGGTAGGAGACGTGTCGTTATCAATTAAACCATCCACTCCACCTCTATACCAACTGTGTGGAAAGTACAAAACAGATACAGTTAAACGACATATCTAGCATCATGGGATTCCTTATCGCCTAGGCAACAGCAATCGACTTGGCCCATGAGCTAAATCCTCTTGGTGTTGAACAGTTCGATAGACTTGTTAAGAATTGGTCTAACAGGTTGTAAATACGATTGTGGTGCGTATTGAAGCTTTTATGTGCGTATAGTATTGTGATCTTACTCCGGACACTGACTAATACGTCCCTCTTCTCTTCTCCTTTGTTCTCCTCTGCAAAATTAAACTTACACTGGAATTTATCGACAATCACGTCCCCCCCCAAAAAAAAAAACTTCTTAGAAAACTTTCTGCATTTAAATAGTTTCTATAAAAGCAATGGGGCGTTGCGCAATTTTGTTTGTAAATCATTTAACGTAAGAATGGAGGATTAGACGTTCGTTCAGTTCGTTCAGTTCGTTCAGAGGATTAGACGTTCAGTTCAAGTCACGTCAGGAATTTTTCTTATACCCGTGCCGAGATGAATATATTTGCATAATAATAGCGGAGGACTTGCAGATTGACTCTCGGTTGTCTTGAATCCGAACAGGCCTATCGCTCAGTGCAATGAGGTTGTTGTCGAGACCAAGTTGGATTTCACTTACGTTGCCGTTACGTTGCCGAGGGTGCAGTCAGTTTGATTTTGCGCGTCCTGGTTCATTCATGTGAGACTGTCTTTAAATAATTCAATCGTGTGGTTCTCTTACTAGTTATCTCTAAAATTCTTGTTTTTCCTAACTTTCCGAGTGGCTTTATAATACCAACATGTAACGCGTTCGTTATATTGGGATTGGAACAAACATGTTAGTGTTTGGGTATATACGGTACTTCATGCAAGCCTATGTCAAAGGTAGGATAGTATACATACATGGTATGCATCTGCTAGGGGATAGGCTAGTATCTACATACAATATTTGTCATTGGATCGCATTGAACATTATGGTTGGATCACATGGAACGTTCGGGTTGGATCACATGGATATCACATGGATATTTGGATTGGATCATTTGGAACATTTAGAATTGACGCACATGGAACATTCGAATTGGCATGGATATTTGGATTGGATCATTTGGAACATTTAGAATTGACGCACATGGAACATTCGAATTGGATCACATGGAACATTCGAATTGGATCACATGGAACGTTCGAATTGGATCACATGGAACGTTCGAATTGGATCACATG
>JAODAG010071154.1:0-15318 GCA_027574785.1 Orphnurgus asper | reverse complement strand
ACACTGCCAAGATACTCAGTAAGCATAGTATTACTATTAGGCTACGAGCAACCGCGATACCGCGATCTTGTGACCCATTATAGACACTGCCAAGATACTCAGTAAGCATAGTATTACTATTAGGCTACGAGCAACCGCGATACCGCGATCTTGTGACCCACCATAACCCGCGGTTTTGCGCCACTAGTATAGTTTTCTATAGTTTAGTACAGTATAAGGGTTAGGAAGCATGATATGCTCATAACGAAAGACTATCGTGGATGAATACCAGCTTTAACAAGGCCGTCTCTTTTCGGCCAATATCCCAGAGGTTAACGAGGGGCCAACCATCCCCATCCCATCCCGACCGCCATTTAACGTCCCCTGTCCGATCTGAGACGTGAGCGGTACCAGTCGATCTTCGCCCACTCTCTCAAAGACCGTCGGAGGGAAGTAAGATCAATACTACGTTCATCACCACCGCAGCTGTTGTGAGCGATACCATGCAGTGACAATCCATTGGCCTGCTAATTATGATTATCGACAGGTCAAAGGTGTTTTTGGAAATGTAACTAATGTTAGTTCAAAATGGGAGATGCTTGGAGGGGTATAATATAATAATTCAACAATCCATTCCGTGCCGTAGGCCTATACCGTATGTCAGTTCACTGAAATCATAGCGATATATACAAGCTTATCATTTTGATAATAAATCCGCACAAAAAACCCAAAACACCATATACCGAGGCACCACTGCAATGGAGCCGAACTGATCCACCCCTCCCCCCAGCCTGG
Organism: Orphnurgus asper; assembly: GCA_027574785.1. Classification (NCBI taxonomy): domain Eukaryota; kingdom Metazoa; phylum Echinodermata; class Holothuroidea; order Elasipodida; family Deimatidae; genus Orphnurgus; species Orphnurgus asper. Next base: position 14,544 of record JAODAG010071154.1, on the reverse strand, counting down.
CACATTCCTAATTTCGGACAGTTTAATACTTGTAGTGTGTAGATAAGTTGGGCGTGGTGGGTACAGCGTCACGTACGTTATAGTGTGTAGCTCATGACAGGGACGGAGCAGACTGAGCCTACTACCAGGCCGTCCTTTACAACACATAAGCTCCTGACCAAAATACCTATAATAAAGTTGTGTATTTCTTCTTGACCACATTGGTTCGGATTTCAAAAACACCGAGTAAGTAAGTTGTTCTTCGTACATTAGGCCTACTTGCTCGGGAGATTGAACTTATAATAGGCCTATACTATAGGTTGAAAGCTGAACATTTTGTTTTCCTCGTGAAATAGTAATCCTTTATGACTCTTATTCATTATGTTGCGCTTCATGCTTCACTGAATATCAATGACTCATGAGTATTGTGTATATAGCACCAGTATTGTGTATATAGCACAAGTGTGTTTTCGTAATGTACCGTACTATTTCTTATGTCGATTTACGCCGATAACGGTTACGCCGGTAACTTAGGACTACACCCACGATACGGTACGAAACATAGTTAGCTTATACTTCAAGTTATAGTCTAGTAACGTCAATTGAACTGGTTTTGACAAAACTTGCATTCAGCGTTTGGCTAAGCAAGATTTACTACTCCTCTTTTCATGATATAGTATTTACACGGCTGAAAAAAAAGAACGTTAGCTAGCCGCTATAGCAACGTTGTGATAACGCTAACGTGTAATACTAGTATTAGTAACGTAATTGAATTGACCTCATAAATTTTTGTTTTTGGGCACTTTTTTCCGATTCCCGGTGGTCTTTTGGGGGCGGGGTCACATCAGCCTACCTGTGGTGTCAGTAAAGTTAACGTGGCAACCACTGCGTGTACTTAGTGTTAATGTGTTATGTATTATAACATGCACGCAAATGAATCAAAATACACGCCAATAAGGACATCAACTGCAATCATTACAAAAAAGACCCAGCAACTAGCTGGCACTCGCCAGTAAGTTGGGGCCGCAAGCCGAGCCAAAAAACACCGGCGAAACATCTATTGAGGGAGGTGTTGTGGTTTATGATAAAGGAATAATTATCACACCTCGTAAAAAAAAACCCAGGCAGAGCAGCAGTAATTATGACACAGATTAACAACTACCGATCACGGCCTGTACAACTCTTTGCTTACAAGTTACCACTTACAAGTTACAGTTAGCAATACCACATCTATATACAGTCCCCAATATGCCTTGGTACAATTCACCCATGAATGCACGAAATTGTGGTTTTCCTCTGCCCAGTCTTACCAGATAATCCTCTTGTTTAAGTAAAATAGGGCTGGTCAGAATTTAATCCTGAATCAACATGAAGTAAACAGTTGATAAACACCGATTTTGCTGCATCGCTCTAAGGGGAAGGGAGCCCTTATGTGATGGGGAATTTCTCCTTCCCCTGGCAGAACTGACGATCCTAAAACTTATGGAAATTTCCGAATTTGCCGAAACTGTGATTGAATTTTATTTTGGAATACATTAAAAGAATTTTGCGGCATTGATCTGCTGCATGATCGAGTTATGTCATTAAGAAAATTCGGATATTCGGATTTGGTATTCCCCACTCCATAAAAATATTTCTCATTTGTCCCCTTGATGAATGCAGCACAGGTGATCACAACTGTGTATTTGTTCATGAGAAGGAACTGATATCAGGGTCGGCATTCCCATATTTTTAATAGTAATTTTTAGTATTTGTACATAACTTAGAACAAATACCCTAACTTAGTGTGAATAACTTATTTTACAAAATGGCGAAACAAGAATGGACTAGCCTGCCTACATCATTCGACATTGAAACTAGTCAATTTGCATTCATAGCTGTCTATATGAATGTAACAATCATACCAGTATAGGCCTAGGCTACATCATAATTAATAAGAATAGAAACGTGACCGTTCGGTCTGAAGTTTTTTTCTTTTCAGGGAGGGCACGAGCCTGTCCCTCTGCCCCGTAGGTGAATGCCAGTGGAACCTCCCTTTCCCCTATCCTTACCGTTAATAATAGTTATACAGTTACACTGGATATCCCCACCAATAACGGGGATGTAGGGCGCGGTCCTTACACAATTGAGTAATAACGACACATAACGGCAGGCTGTACTACTTGACACGGATCCTGCAATCGTCGGCCGGGTGTGCTTGCTTCCTAATCCTTCCTAAATCACATTTTGCTATAGAGGTATACATGCTGTTCTAATATACTTACTGCCCGCAGTCAGTCAGTGGTAATATCCTTCGTGAACTGGATTTCCCGAATGTTGCTGAGGGACGGAAAATTTTCATTCGCAGAATGAATTAGAAATAAATGCTCTTTGTAAACTGTAGAGTACTTACTGCCAGTATACTACTATATAGTACTAGTCTACTACTAGTAGTAGTACATTTATCTCACAACGAACTTACCAGTACCACTTGGCCGGCCGTACAATTGATTTCTAGTAGTAAGTCTGAGCTAAATGTTTCGGCAAACAACGCCCGGCTTCGCCCAAAAGATGACCCGATTCACGATTCTCACATTCCATTCTTGACTTTTCGTGACCCGTCGTGACCGCTCTTACGTTCAAATTAGGGACATAAGTCAGCCTAACGGGGAGCCTTCGTAGTACTAAAAAAAAAACCTCCCCGCTCGGAAAAAAAACCACCGAACTGACACAAACAGAATTGTTGTTCGGACATCCCATTTGCGTGCATGTTACTGACGTGTAGTGTTATTGAATCTTTCTTTTTTTTATGATCGAATGGTCCATATAAGTACGGAAGCGTATATATTTCTTTCCCAAACACTGAATTTTTCAAACTTTTCTTTAACTACGAAACTCTTTTTCGTAATTACGGACATTTTTCTTCTTCTCGTAATTACTAAAAAGTTACTAAATGTTATCTTCAAAGGCAATTACATGCAGCAGTTCTCGGTGCCACTACACGAGATTTGCTTAGCCCGGCGATGGCCGCCGGGTAGGCAGGCGCGGCATACTGATGTATTTGCCTTGCCTTGCCGGCCATCGCCGGCTGATAATGTGTGAATGTGTTTCATGGGTACATACAGTAGAAAGCTGTCATAAGCAACCATGCATATTATATCGGAACGAATAAAAGGAAATACGATATGGTCTGTCTAGCAATCGGTACAACCGATACACTTGCATACTATGCTACGGTTTGGTTTTATAGAGCCCAGGATCTTGGGTGCCAGCCGGGGCTTCTTTTTTTAAAAGCACAGGCTGTGGTCATATGCCGTGGAGTATACGGTGGACTCTACGGCCCAAGCTGATCCATCCCGGACCGCGAAGACGTGGGGGAAGGGGATTCAGTTATACCCCACTTTTTTTCCTCTTTTTTTTGCTGAGCTCGAAAATATATTTCTATAGGCCTATAGGTTAGCCGCCCAAAATAAAATGTTGACGTTTGTGAGTTTTATGCTAAAAATCTTTTTAATGCCAACTTTAACAATTAAAAGTTTTGTTTTTCTCTCTTTGCCGCGTGCATAATAAACATGTATTCACCCGGTGGACGTATAGGACGACTCGTACTGTAGGCCTATAGAGGTGCTCGGGCTACTATTAGCCGTATTATACAACATGCGCACGAGCCAGCAGTATTGCAATAGCACCGAGTTCCCTCTAATTCAGCGGTTGTTAACTTTTTATTGCCCCAACGGGACCCCCTCAGACATTGTTGGTCAGTATTTATGATTTCCACGTTCAAACCTGATAGGCCTGATAGACCTGATAGGCCATACGAATGCACTGGCGTTCCTATGGGGTTGTACGTGTGAAGCGCGGACTGACTCGATCGCTGGCCCAAAAAATAGTGCACTAAATCAACGGAATTAAAGCTCGTGAACAGTGTATTTGTAAACTAGGTTTGGCTACCCTGCCAAATACCCCTTCATGACCTCCCGGAACCCCAAACTACCCCCCATGAGGGTCACGACCCCCCGGCGGCCTATAATTATACCAGGGAGCTGCCACTAGTGGCAGCTCCCTGATTATACCACACTAGTTATAGGCAGGTTAACGGCACAGATCGATGCCGGGCTGATATGCCATCATGCACATGATAAATTCGAAACGTCACGGGCGGCACTGACAGGGCGGGTGACTGACCGGAACGCTGATCCTATATACATAGGCCTATACAGTATAGCTACCGACTAAAGTGTATAAGTATTTATTCTATCAAGTAAATCGATCGTTGCAATTAATTAAATCATTCACATGATGATAACAGTATCCGGCGAAATTCCTCGCCGCCCTAATGGGCTAATCATGGTTTCACTAAAAATAGGCCTGAAGTGGTACTACGTCCAGGCTGTTCGAACTTACGTCGATCCTAAACCTAAAAAATGAAGATTCTCCGTTTCGGACAATAATCATAATATGTCATTATCATTCGTCAACATGGTGTCACATAACAACAAACGCCAAAACGGACATTAATTTGTTTACAACTCATGTGGCAATAAGTCATTCAGCGGCAAAAAATCATTGCCCCATAATGACATAAACACTAAATTTGTCATTAGTTGACAACTTCATCAATGTCAAATTAAAGTCCGAAACTGTGTACTGTTCGCCGGGTTTCGGACAGTCATTTATTCGTCAACTTGATGTCACCACACTACGACAAACGAAAAATGAAATCATTATGTGGCAACTATGATATAGCCACAGAAAGACCCTTTTTTTCTATAAGTCGTTATTCGGTCAATGTGAAGTAGCCACATGAGTTTTAGACAAATTAATGTCCGTCAGTTTGGCGTTGCCACGTGAGTTACAGACAAATTAATGTTCCGTTTTTGGCGTTGCATAAAATACTCCCTGTTCATCACTTATCCGCGCAGAACGATATTCAATTCTTGTAAACAACAAGTTGAACTTAACTGCACATGCGCAATCAGGCACAGTGCCTCATGTCGTCTGCTGCAGTTGTAAATAACAACTACTATATAGTACTAGTACTAGTTCTACGAAAAAGTCAACCATACCGATGAGGGCGCAACTTGGTTTTGAGAGGTAACTTTTAAAATGGCGACCTCCATTATGTTTGGAAATGAAAAAGTAGTGGTGTGTGTTTCCCTACTAATTTACAACGACGAAGAAAGAAAATGCCTACTGAGTCTTGGTTCAGCCAAAAAAAATGGGTGGTGGCTTCCGTACGTCTGTGAGCCTCTGTTGCTGAAACCGTTCTCAGCAATCGCAAAATCAATTTTAGAGGTGAGTATAACAGTAACGAGGGCGGCCTAACGAGAACTGACCGCGATAGGCTCGTTAGGGCTAACCGTAACAAGTTAACACAAAATTCGGAAGAAACGTCCTAGCTTAGGCTCATGGCAGACGACAGGTTGTTAGTATAGTATAGATAATAAGGATCAGAAAGGACAATGTCCTGATAAAGGATCCTGAACCACAAAAACCCTAAATTCTACTAATATCCGTAAAATAGGCATCAATACCATTCTTGAAGGCATTGACACTTAACTGGCATACACCATTGACTCAGGCAAGTCATCACCACTCATCCACCAAAAAGGAGACACGACCCTCTCAGTTCAACTCCTTCCATATTAGGCCATTAGTGGGTACAGTATGTAAGACTACCTCCATGATGATGACAATTCATATATACCCATCCCAATGGTGTTGTACAACAGAGCATAGTATTCTGTATACGTGGATTTTTAGTGTTGTTTTACTCCATTGTGTATTTGGCTTGCATGTACCTATATTCAGTATAGTATTGTTTCCTCCTTTCTCATCAAAAGGATATGAAACTGGATGCAACTGTCAACATTGAGACCATGATAAAAGTGAACCATGTTGTAGCCCAACCAGCTAATTACAGACTACTTCATGTCACCTTCTTAGCCAAGCAACCGGGACGGCAAGTCGACCAATCGGCAAACCAAGCGGTCAGGAAATGGTTCAGCCTGAAAGACCTTCAGGAAATCCAAGCGCCAGGCCTTCTCTCGCTTGAACCCCTGGAGATCATGACTCTGTTGCAAAATGGTAAAACCCCAGATGGTTCGATGGTTGTCGTGCGTACAGCTTTATATAATTAAATATGATAGCGAGTTTTCAGTAGAAATCATTAAATTAATGATACAAACGGAAGTGAGTTCCTGCCTCCAAACTGTTGAATATCCATGTCGACTAAGTGATCAATTTTGAAAAGCTAAAGAATTGTTGTAGAAATAGATCGTTGCATATGAAGGCAGGGCAATACTGACATAAATTCATAATGTCACATGTAAGAGGAATATTCATACCGTTCTGTTACCCATGGGTTCTGTTACCCATCTGTTACCTGTGTGGTGATAGCAGGATCCAAATTTAGACATGGTAAGCCCCTAAGATATTAGAAGCTGTATAGGCCCTATTTGATAATTGTAAACAGAGAATGAGGCTGTGTAACAAGAACTGAACTCGTCAAGAACGGCAGCCAACATGTGGTGAGACCCTAAACGGTACTGTGGCTTGTTCAGCTTGTGCCTAAGTCCATCCCTGGGTGATAATTAATCATCGTGTAGTAAAAAAAAAAAAAAAATTAAAACATTCTGGCTAATGTTACTGTCGAGGACGTGATTAGCGGGGGACAAGCAATGAAAATATACATCCGACTATAAGTAGGGTAAGTAATGAAGTAAGTCAATGCACGAATATTCAGGTATAGCGCTCTGGTTACAAGATCTCCATTTGTTGGTTGGTGCCTTCTTATAAAATATGTAGTAGTAAGTGAATCAGGTTTGAGTTAGGGTAAACCCCAGTTATAACCATACCTGTTTTAAAACAAAAGTTTGGTATACTCCTCAGCGTCTGCCTTATTTTCTGGTAACCTCCGAATCAGTGTTTTGTTATTATATATTGGTAACTGACCAATGAGGTGTAACTTTGTAAAAATTAAGTGAACTGGTATAGAAATATTCCCCCCTAAGATATCTAATAATACTCAAAAATGAAGTGACCTTAATGAAGGAGTTTTGCCATTGATTCTTGTATTTTTTTTTTATCAGGGCATGTTCATCCATGCTGTCATATGACCATACCATTTCTTAGGCTGACCTGTAATATCTCACAGCATATCATAAAGTGTACGGTTGCTTCTGTAGACTTGTTCATGCACGTAGCCTCCAGGGCTAGGTCGTGCCTTCGTTGTAACGATCGAGTTGTAATTTTCAAATTGTCATTTATTCAAATCATCATTTTTTTCAAATTGTCGTGGTATTTCCTGTAGTTTGTCGACGACTCATTTGCAAACCATAGCATATCTGCTCTTCGGAGAGATAAAACATTGCTGTAAGCAATGCAGTGTTGAGTGTCCGCGTGAACCAGACAAGACGCGCTCGTTACTGCTCTGGCCAGACAGCTGCTCAGAGCTTGGGAGTTTAAGGGCTAACTAACTTCTTCTTAAGTTAATTAATGCTTTAGCCCACGAATCATATTACCATTTAATGGTGATGGGCTAAGAGGTCACAGAGGTCAAAGCAGCTTGACTGCTAATCTAGCGTTGTGTCTGTCATTCGGCTCTTCAGGTTACCAAGCTAGAATCCAAAACAGAAATCTCACATTGGCTTTTTCTCCATAGACTTCCAGGTCTATACTGTAGAGTTCTGTTTTTGTGAAGAATACACCAGTTTTCTAAGTATTGGAATTAGGGTACAGGACCTGCTTGCTGTTATTAGTTTCAGATAGATGCATGTTTTACTTTAATTCCTTTTAACAGGTGGACCAATCAGTATGGATTTTGAAGAGATGGCTCTCCCTCTCTCGCATGGTGACAGCGAAGCAACAGATACCGAAGGCAATTATCATAAGCTCCTCGCTGTGGCCAGGCTGGGATTAGAAGGTTTGTTATTTAAGTAACGTTATACAAAATGCTACAGAAATTTGAATACTAGGTAAATACTAGGTAATACTAGGTACATTCAAGACTTACGAATGTGTGTACACTTTTCAGATGTGACTATTAAGCCGGATACTGTGTTAACCATCAAATCAATTGTGGAAATGTATGTTTGCAGTCCAGTTTTTACAAATGGACCAGTTGAGATGTTAAAGCCTCGTGACATTACTCCTTGGCAAATTTTGTTTTCAGATTTTGTGTAATTTATTATGTGTATATGACTTACAAATAACATGACTTGGAAATGCCTTTTAATTTATAGTTACAATATCTCATCCAACGTCATCCTCCATCTTTGTAAAAACCTGATCTCGCTGTTTACGTGAAATGATCAAACGTCATGGATAATTGGCATTATATTTATAAGGGGCTTCGTAGGTGTCTGTACCAGTGCCATGGGGTAGTGCATGGTCTCTCACAAGGGGTGCACTGACTTTACTTTACAGTCCATCATGTGGCAGAGTTTCTCTCAGTTACTTGAACTCCCCGTTTATATAATATTATTACAATACAGCACGGTACAATACAGTAATGTACTATACAGTACGGTACAATATACAGTACTGTACAATACTGTGCAATACAGTGCAATACGGTACGGTACAATACAGAACAGTATCAAGAAGAAATTCTCTCTTTTGTCGACGAGTCTGAGCATCGATCTGACAGTAGTCACGAATGCACTTTTCTTGTCACAGATATTTGTTTGTAAGAAAACAGTGGTATTCACAAATGTATCTTCCATGAGTTCAATTTACAGTTTCTGTCCTCATTAGAGGATATATAACTTAATGTAAGATCACCTCAAATATAGCACTCGTACATGAGTATGTGTAAGGTTAGGGTGTAGGCTAGTATCCACATGCTCATGTATACACTGCATGTGATGTGGTCTTTCATCAAGTACATACTTTCAATATAAAATATACATATATATGAATAAGAATAAGGGATATAGGCTACATACACATGTACGTACACTATATTTGAGGTATATACTTCATGCACACCACCTCAAATATACTTTGCATTCAAGAGTACGTATGAGTTAGGTGATAGGCTAGCTAGTATCTACATACACTACATTTGAGGTGATCCCGCAATGCAGCGCATACCCATTGTAGAGGCATCAGGGGCCGATTTAGTACTACACGAACATATATTCTGTAGTAATATAGTAAAAGATGGTCACGTTAAAGAAGTAAAAATATGCCAAAATACAACATGTAGAATAATTTGTGATTAAATGGTAATTAAATGGAAAAAAGTAATGAAAAGCATTGGACGAGTCATCTGCCTAAGGCAGTTTTCATTGATTTACTGCAGATTGTAGAACGACTTTTACTTTTGGGTCTGCTATAGGGCTCGAGGTGTGATATAGCCACGGTCTTTCAGGTCATTGGTGATAATCTTACTTTTAAATGGTGGACTGCTTAAATTATAGGCATCGGTGGGGCCCTCCTAATTCGGCCTTCAAGGAAAAGGAGGCTTAGCTTTAGTTTCCATCATATAGCCAGAAGCTCCTTCGTGCATGGACCGGCCCATGGTCCAAGCGTCAAACGGTCAGTATTTATTGACCATTGTCCCCTGTCGATCTTCCCTGCAGAACAGCTACGCATCCTGGATGAATTCTTATCACAGTGCTTCCCATGCACCGTGATGAACAAAACCAATTTCACCGCATTCATGAAAAGGCAACACATTCCCGAGAGCCTTTGCCCGGCTCATTTTAGGTGAGTGAGTGGGTGAGTGAGTGAGTGGGTGGGTGAGTGTCGAAGGACTGCATCAAGCTTGAAGGAACAAAGTCTGGAACCGTTGAAAATATTGTTACCTTTGATTTCAAGTTCTCTGTCGTATTGTTTAGGTATTTGGGACAAATAGGGAGCAGACGGCGTATTGTTTTTTGTTTGTTGGGTAGGATCCTTCCTGTTGATGAACTATCTGGATTTGCATCGTATCAATTGCAAAAACATGAGGAATACCTTCCGTTTGGCATCAAAACAGAAACATGATATTTCTGTGCCGTAAGCAATGAGGGCGGGCTTGAGAGGGTGTTAACTAAATTTTTAAGGGCTAAATGTAATGAATCCAGTAATTAAGGGTCTACTTAAGGTAATGAGATATGGATTATTTGTAAATATGATAGAAAACAGTCAAGTAATGAGTTGATAGGGTTAAATGAGTAAATAATCGTAAAAGTTAAGAGAACCTAGGCAAAGTATTTCAATGTATTGTAATTGTTCACCATGTTGTATAAAAGTGAAAAGTTGAGTTGAAATACATTGCGAGGGAGGGAGGAGGGGTGCCTAAGTTCTGGCCCACCTTGAACATTGCATGTGAAAAGGCGTTTTCGCCTCTTGCACCGATGTATTTGTTCCACTCGGAATCCATGCGGATCCCTCCGTTGCTTCTGGGCACTAACTACAGGAAGGTGCACATTCTTGTAGTTGGTATCTGTTTTCGAGGGGACCCTTACGGTCAGGCAGACCGCGGAGCGGGTGCCGTGCAGTACACAGACCGTGTGCCATGCAGTACAGACCAAGCGGGAGCCGTGCAGTACAGACCGAGGGAAGCCGTGCAGTATGCAGACCAAGTGGGAGCCGTGCAGTATGCAGACCAAGTGGGAGCCGTGCAGTATGCAGACCAAGTGGGAGCCGTGCAGTACACAGATCAAGCGGGAGCCGTGCAGTACACAGATCAAGCGGGTGCCGTGCAGTACACAGATCCAGCGGGCCGTACAGCGCTAAACAGTGACTCCTCGATCAACCAGCCTATCCTTGAAGGATTTATGCAACTCGGAAGGCGTGCGTTACATTTGGTGGCAGCGATGGGATAGGCTAACGAACTGAGAAGTCACGTGGCAAAGCCGACAACAATGGCAAAGCCCACTGATTGAAGAGTAGTAGACGAGCTGAGCGAGGATGACCTTCCCGAACTGACACCTCAGCGTTTCATGAGGACTGACGAAAGGTACTGACAGTTGACGATTACTTGGTTCAGTTTGAAGTAATTGCCGAATTACACGGAGTAAAGAGGTTATGGCTATGTGCCTAGGCACTAGCCTAACGGGAGAAGCTCAAGCAATACTGGCCGACTTGGATGCGAGATCACGGAAAGATTATATGGCGTTAGTCGAAGCTCTGTCGCGAAGATTCAGACACCAGACATCAGTTTGAAGTTTTCCGCATGCAGTAAAAGAACCGTATCAGACGAAGAGAGAGAAGTCTACCAGAATTGGCGCACGATGTGCGGCGGTTAGCACGACAGGCATACCCCAGTGCCCAGTGCCCCACCAGAACTCCTGGGGCTGCTATCTAAAGATCATATCCTGGATGACCCAGACCTTCGACTTGGCGTATATCAGATGAGACCAGGTACACTCGAGAAGCAACGGAACTTTCCTGGGAAAAGACTGGTTCGTTCTACAGGGGGAACAGTCAACCAGGAGGAAATGGAGAAGGAAAAGAATTCCTTTGGTGCCAAAATTATGAAAGCTGTGACAGAGGGGATGAAACAATACCAGGCTGCGATGGTTGAGCTACAAGAGGAGGTAAAGACACTGCGTAGCAAAGTACAGTTGATGAAAAATAGGCAAGAGAAGACGAAGAGTTCCTCAGGATTCCGGGGGAATGGTAGCCCTGCTTACACAGACGACGGGGCGCCGATCTGCTTTAAGTGCAGAAAACCAGGACACCTGAAGAGGAATTGCCCCGAACTGACCAGCGGACAAACGAGTGGTTTACCCCCAGGCAAACCACAGACGGAAAACTCCTAGCTGTCGGGATGGATGGTCACAGACCGGCAGTAGGACTTGGACCCATCTGCATAGCGGTGCTAAGCGGAATACCCGAACTGGCGAAAGATGGCATTTATCTTCAGAGCAGACTGGGTGAGCAGAATGTTTCATGTCTTATTAACACCGGAGCCAATATTTCTCTCATCATTGCTGGTATTTTCTTCTCATTACCAAGCGAGATCAGACCCTAGCTGATGCAAGATGGTCTCTATATGATACTCGCAGATGGACAGAGTGTACCTGTACTCGGAATGGTAGAGATGGAGATAGAAATCGGTGGAAGGGGCAGAAGACACCTGTTCTTGGTTGCTGATTTGGGGCCAGACTGCATACTTTTACCACCCCAGGCGGAGACCATTGTGGCTGGGAAGATAAAAGGATTTTCAAGGAGCTAGGAACGGAGATGTCGGATTGGTACAACCCATAGAAACACTCCTGGGAAAGAAGGGGTTATGGCTGCCTATTACTTGGTAGATGTAAAAGATGGATTAGTTCCTTTAAGACTTGCGAACTTGACCGGGGTGCCTGTCACAGTGTACAAAGATACAACGGTTGGTGTTTGTGAAGGGGTGGAGGCGGTTGATTCGGGGACGGCGTAGTTACCAAGGACCCCAGAGCTGGACCGGTGTTGATCCCAAAACACCTGGAGCAGATGTATAAGGAGTGCACGGAAGGACTGGCAGAGGGTCAGAATGCAGAGGTCGGGAAACTGTTGCACAGATGTCAAAGGGCGTTTGCCAAGGGTGCCGATGACCTCGGACGGACGGAAGTTGACAAGCACAGGATCGATACGGGCAGCCATCGACCTATCAAGCAGCCGGCTAGAAGGTTGCCGCTCCATAAACAGGAAGAAGCCACGGAGGAAATCCAAGAGATGCTCTCTAATGGCGTGATAGAGCCATCTTGCAGCCCGTCCGTGGTCGTCGCCAATCGTTCTAGTGAAAAAGAAAGACAGGAGTTTGAGATTCTGCGTGGACTACCGGAAACTCAACGAAACCACTGTGAAAGACTCGTACCCATTGCCAAGGATCGATGACACCCTGGATATGCTAGGCGGATCTCGATCTTGCAAGTGGGTACTGGCAGATTGAGATGGATTCAGCCGATCGTGCGAAGACAGCCTTCTCCACACACCAGGGACTCTTTCAGTTCAGAGTTATGCCATTCGGGCTTTGTATGTAATGCCCTGGCCACCTTTGAGCGACTGGTGGATGGTGTACTGGGTGGACTGAAGTGGGAAAGCTGCCTAATCTATCTAGATGATGTCATCGTGCATGGAAAGATCATCGAAGAATACATGGAGATGTTTGGTATTTAGTATATGAAGGGGTTAGGAAGCCTCATAGGCTCATGTAGAAATCCCTGTCCAGGTTGTGATCGTGGATGAACACCGGATTTAACAAGCCTTCTCTTTTCGACCAGTGTCCAGAAGTTACGAGTAAGGCATGTACCCATCTATTCCATCCTGACCGCAATTTATCATCCGACGGACGTGAGTGTACCTCGATCCTTGACCACTTTCTCAAAGACCAAGAAAAGTGAGAGCAACCTGTTCATCACCACTGCATTGCAGCTGATATGAGCTGATAGTTATTGAGACACAAAGAACACCCATTAAATCCACCCGAAAATCCACCAAGGAAGACTTCACCCACCACTGCAAAGCAGCTGTGCTGAACAAGTCACACCTGGGGATCGAACCGGCGACCTTTGGGCAGAGAAGCGAACACTCAAACCGTTACGCCACACTCTCTCCTTGGTTGGAGGAAGTCGTCTGGAGATTGAGTCAAGCAAGCCTCAAACTCTTGGCAAAGAAATGCCAGTTATTCAAGAAAAGATCAAAGCAGTAATGGAACGGCCAAGACCAAGGAACATACGGACTTGAGAAATTTCGTCGGGCTATGCAGTTACTATAGGAGATTCATCAAGGGGTCCAGTACCATAGCAAAACCATTGCACCGCCTGACGGAGGCCGGAAGGGAATTCCGTTGGAACGATGATTGTGAGTATGCCTTCCTTGAATTGAAGAAGCTTCTGACGACCAGTTACCCAACTAGAGAAGATCCCTTCGTCATCGACACAGATGCCAGAGACCAGGGTGTAGGCTCTGTCTTGCCCCAACTACAGGATGGAGTAGAACGAGTTATCGGTTACTACAGTAGGACACTGACGAAACCTGAGAGGCGATACTGTGTGACCCATAAGGAACTGCTACCCATCATCGCTGGAGTTAAATGGTTCCACCAATTCTTATACGGCAGACGATTTCTAATAATTGTTGTTGAACTTCCGTCAACCCGAAGGCCAGACAGCCACGTGGCTTGAGTTATTGGGAGTTTATGATTTTTCGATAGAACATCGAGCAGGGCGACTCCACAATAACGCCGATGGATTGTCTCGGAGACCATGCGATGATTGCTCTCACTGCGACAGAGAAGAGAAAAAGGACTCCTTGAATCATGGTCCACCTGAACGGGAAGAGCAGGAATCCTTTGTTGATGACCGGAAGATGTACTCCAGCATAGCTATTAGAGGGCCTGATACCGCCCCACCAGACGAAGGAAGTTCCAGTTTACCATCTTGTTCCCCGGATGAACTAAGGCAACTTCAGAGAGACGACTCCAACGTCTTACCAATTTTACTTGACAAAGATGTTTCTGCTGGTAGTAAAGTTATGCAGCATTACTGGACGCAATGGGAGAGTCTGGAGATGAAAGATGGATTAACGTACAGACGATTCGAGACGCCCAATGGAGACAAAGTTCGCTTGCAGTTTATTGTACCAGAATCCATGAAGAGGAAAATCTGG
>JAODAG010070931.1:0-27974 GCA_027574785.1 Orphnurgus asper | reverse complement strand
CATTGTTTTAGGGAATCAGTGGAAATGGATTAGCTAAATCTCTATGATAGCAGTTTTATTGCCTCTCCACAAGTTTAATGACTTTCAAATCATATCAATGCCACCACCCCAACCCTTTCCCATGTATTGTGGGTTTATTGTTCACTATTTATAAATAAATTAATTATACTGATGAACTATATATTAATTATACTAATTAATTATAACTATAATTAACTCTAAATTAATTGTACTTATGAATAATGCTGATAAAGTAAGCAAACTTTCGCAGAAAAGTGTGTCACGAATGTTATTACTTTTCAGTTGCCGTGCCGCAAAGGGACAATGTTGCCACAACCCAGCATGCTCCCAGTTGCCGTTTAGTTACATGGTTTTATTTACCCATTTATTTACTAAATGGTAGGATTTTTATCCTAATCCTGTATTACCACTATTATCTACGTAGTTGTAAGTATTAGATTCCATAATTACACACACCTGTGGGTTCTGCAGCTCGAAAAATCTCCAAAAGCTTTGACCATTATCGTCAACATGAGGTTTCCATTGGGGCAGGCATTTTCAGATTACAGCCTGAACCTAGTAGAGGGCAGCAATCTGAATTGCTCTTTGTGGTAATATGTAGACAATAGGTAACAAGAGTCACCAATGGAACAAAATCAATGAAATGAAACTTTTATTGGCGTAGGGGTCAACGAACTTTGTGAACGTAGCCATATGGCAACATAGCACAAATAGGGTGTTAACCTTTAGCCATTCGTGTTTTATGACCAATTGTAAGTACAAATGAAACCACAACAACGTGCTTGCATGCCTCAGGAGCTGCCATGTTAATTAAAATTGAGTCACAAACGATGAATACTGCCTTCCGGCCCGGAGAGCATTCTTTGTTTATCCAAGCTGTCACCACCCACAGCGATCTGTGCAAAAAGGTCAAGATAAATCAAGGGAAGGTTATTACTGGGAAAGGTATAACGACCCCAACTGTTTATGTTTCAGACCCAATTTTTAGTGTTACGGACTGGGGTCTGGATGAGAAAGGTTCAAGAGCGGTTGTCGCAGCATGAAGACGATTCAAATTGACGCAGAGTATAAATCGAAACAAGGACATCATTACTATGACACAGTTCTATATTTCATTGAACATTTGCATAAATTAACATTTAATAAATAATATTGCACTTAATTACTCACTCCGTATAATGAATGTACCACTAACAATTAACTGACAATGAAGTACTGAACTTAAATTAAACAAAATTAAATTCATCTGTTGAGGTATTATTTTGTATTATTCAAATTTAAAACAACTGTGTATTTTTGCATAAAAGACCTGTGTGGCTATTCCCTATCCAGCAGAGCAATCATAAATAAAGAACCTGTATGACTTCCCTATATCCAGCTGAGCAATTATGAATAAAGGACCTGAATGATTTCCCTTTCCAGCTGAGCAATTACGAATAAAGGACTTGAATGGCTTCCCTTACCAGCTGAGCAATTATGAATAAAGAACCTGCATGACTATTCCCTTTCCGGCTGAGCAATTATGAATAAAGGACCTGCATGACTTCTCTTACCAGCTGAGCAATTACGATTAAAGGGACCTGAATGGCTTCCCTTTCAAGGGGACCAATTTTGAATTAAAGGCTTCCGATTTGACAAGAAAAATTTACAATTTGGAAATTGCACAAAACAAAACGTACTGGCAACAGTCATCGAGTTTGAAATTGCAGAAAATTTTGGCATATATTACGAAATATCTTTGACTTCTGTGGGTGAGCAAGTATTGAAGAAAGCCCAACTAGTATGTTTATAATATAGAAGGGACATTCATGTTCATTCGTGTCTAAAGGACGAACACAAATAGCTTAAGTTACTCTTTCCTCCCATCATTAATCAAACACATAGCAATAGCACATAAACCAATAACACAGAGATGCAAATCTACGACACAATACGACAAATTTTTCCTCAAAACTTGTGAACGAATCTCCAAAACAAAAACACACATCGGAAAAGTTGATTGCAAAAATTACCTATAAATACTTGGCCTTACAAAAATATTACACAGAAAATATAAGGAAGCTATTTGTTCTATTGGCAATGATACCTTTTAAGTACAGGAACTAAACAAAAAACAAGGACTAAGATGTGGTCATTTGCAATTATAAAATATTTGTGTAAACATAAGAAGAGAGGGTTTTTAACTACAATTATACCACCGAATACTACTAGTTGAAGGAGAACTAGCGCTAATATTTAAAAAAAATAATTATAAATTAGGAACGTTGGCATGACAATTAGTACACAAAAAAAGGATGACGTTTGCCATCTGCCCTCAAGAAACGTATAAAAGCGGCAAAATGCGGCTTTGCCAACGTTAGGGATATATGTTATGATCTTCTGCCCCACCGACCCAACTCCCAAATAACCTAGAAGGTTACTTTTTACTTCGTATGACCAAAATGAATGATTGGGATTGTGATAATATTTTATATATCATTGCTTTCAACGTCATTGCACACTCAAAGTATAATAAGTTTCATAAATTTATAGTTTCATATGTTCCAACACAATTACAATTTTACTGTAGATATAAAAAAAAAATCCTACCCGAGGCCAAACAAATGGTTTCATAAAATAAAGTAAACTTTCTGCTGACAGTAAAGAATTTTACATCCCAGACATTTTGATGAATGATATATGCTAGATTAGTAGATCCAGCAGTAGCACCCTCCCCAACCCAGAGGGAATTTTGTTAAGTGTAGTCGAAGTAACCCCACAAGGGGTGCAAAAGTATGTTAGCTTAAGCAGAACTCCCACCTAACATGTGGCTTGAAGTTCTAGGTTTCAGTGCATGTACAATGGAATGGACACCATTACTGTAACATCATTTCTGATTTCAGACTACACAAAGACAAGACACCAAAAGACTTAGTCCGCTCAACCTATTTCATGACCATAAAACTAAGCGATGAATACCTTTCTTAATTGTAATCCACGTCATCTGATATCTGAATTAACATTGAATGAGCTAATTTGTTTTCAATGAAGAACCAATTCCTGTAAATGTACAACACAGCCTAAGTAACCGCCTTTTAGTTTCGGAGTCCAATCATTGAAGTATGACGATAACACAACAGAACATGAGGCTATTCAACAAAGATCGTATATTTAACAGTTTAACCACAAACATCTCGAACGTTATTGTCTACAATATTCTCTCGAGCAACTTGGTGTGTTTCACACACTTCTAAAGCTTTCACATAAGGAATTATTACAATTCAAATTCTGTTGCCATTTCATAGTACCTTGAAGAGGCTATTTTCAATATATGCCAAACCGAGTTGCCTAACTATGCAGCAGTTTTGCAGCAACGTTGCACTCATTTGACAGATACGGAGTACATTTGTTTCCTTTTCACAGAAACTTATTAAACACGAAATGAACAACAATGACTTCATAATATATATTTATTTCTAGCACTTAAATATCAGCTTCCTTGAGACAACAGCCTTCAATGACACCGAAACGATAAATCTCTAAGTCCTGGGCGAACCAAGTACACGTGAACTGACCAACGATCCTACCCCCAGATTTCTAACATCTGCAACATCCGGCTCTTATGATGCGGCCTACCACGACGTCGTCCGGGGTAAGAGTCTAGTCGTGGTGAATTTCTTCCCCAATCTCCAGTATACTCGCAAACGAAAACGGAGCAAAAATGTACCCCTCGGCGGAATAAAACTTGCTCTGGAATTCGACCCTGTGGTGAAAAAAAGGCGCACGACGATAATAGCGCATTATGTGGAAAGGTGGATACGATTCTCTAAATCGTATTAGCTTTCGAGGAAAATGTGCGACAGAGTAAGACCATGCCATGTTCTATACTTACAACATGAATTACAATGCGAGTATTGAGTAAAATGCATTACACATTTTCTTTCCTAAGATCTGCTTATAACGTTTACCAACAGAATCTGAGAGTATGAAGGAATGCCGATAATAATTTTATCATTATCAACATAAACCCAAGTATCACCAATACACCATTTTCATTCTTAACACATACTGCCACTTACCCAATGTAGTCCAGTAATGATGCTGATCAATCCTATCGTTAGCAACGTTAAAACAATGCGTGAAATGTCCACACATCATTAATTTTTTGTCTTAAACACATATATATATATATACTGCCACTTACCAATGCAGTCTAAGAGTATGGAGGAATGCCGACAACCCTTCCATCATCAGCAAGATGAAGATCGTTAGAAACGCCCAGACGGAGAATGCAATGACGATCATGACGGCCCCCAAGAATCCCTCGATTGCAAATGCAGTGTCAGCTAGAATCATGCCCCACAGTACCTCGGACAGCTCTAAAATCAAAGCAAAAAACAGGTCGGGGTGTTAAAAAGTTACAAAATCCCACATTTTACCCCTATAATTTCCCCGGGAATAACGCATCCAACATTTTTTTACCGTTTCGATTGACAGCGACAATTATACAGGATTTTCTCTCTACCCCTCGCAACATCTCATGACCATTTTATTTTGGAAAGAAAATGGCATGTTTAATTTCGGCCCTTTATATCATGGTCGACATGGCACGGCTACAGAGGGAGAGAGGGAACGTTCCCCCTCCCACCGGCAGAAATCTCAGTTAGTATGAAAACCTCTGATCGCTTGGTTTTCAAGATGTTACGACTGTTGAATTGTTTAGTCAAGTCATGGAGAACGTTGAACGCCATCTCATGAACATCCCATTGATAACGCGACAGCACGTTGCTGTTGTTTTAAAGCAAAAGGCACAGATGTTGGGGCATTTTCTTACGAGACAATGCCACTAACACGCACCACTATAAGAATGAAACCATCAACTGTATGTAATCGTTTTTCTGTACGTAATCGTATTTCAAACTCTTGCAGTTATTGCTTCACCCTCCAAAATAAGTACGATTACAACCAACCGGCGGTTTGAAGAATGTACTAATATTGAATGAAACTGAGGCTCTTCCGGATCCTTACCGGCGTGGGCCAGACTGAGTGCCCAGAGTCGGAGGTACGACGCGGTGTGAGAGATGAGACTCAAGCAGTATTCGATGGTCTCTATGGATTGGTGGATCATCTCTTCAAAGAGGTCAAACTAGCACATAATCAAACGCAAGAAAACGAAAAACAATTAAATGGAGAGACCAGACCAGTGCCGTTGACCAATCATGCCACGGGAGGTCACGTACGAACTTAAATCCGTTCTGGAATGCAATCTCTGCCCAAATTCAGGTCAAAAACTTGTAAACGTTTATGAAGCTATAAATAAACCCAAATAATATTTACACAAGGCTATAAATACGTCAAGAAGTAACTGTCCTGTTTAAGCAGACAATACACAATGCACTGTATGTACTTTAACTGACCAGCGAGTTACCCCCTGGCAACTGACAAAGGCTAGCTGCCAGAGCTCAGGCGGAGAGATTTTTATGAGGCGCAAACAGATAATATAGGGAGATCAAATGCCCTTGACTCTTCTTTTAGTATTTTGCCCACCGAATTATGGGCATATGTGGGGTGATTGGACAGATGTGCCCTTCTCAAGATAACACTTATAGGATGAAATGTGTGATTGTGTATGCACCCTTGCATAGCATGTCAAGGTCTTCTGTAGGTATACCATTTCTCTTACAAATTGTCTCTATGCACCGAGGAAACAAAGGACCGTTATAGCATTACAATGGTACCAATATGGAACAAATTGAATGTCACCCTGGATAAATGTTATTATTAATACACCAGAATAGGTACCAGAATAGGTACCAGGAATAGCTGAAGCTGGGACTCTCACTGTGTTTTCCAGAGGTCACATGGGCAAAAGTTTCATGCCAAAGGAAAAAAAACAAATAATAAAACAAATCTTTCCTAAACTTATTGTGTTTAAAGAAACACTAAAGAATGTAGATGTGATTAGTAGGAGGGAATTAAAATTTAAAAAACACTGCTGTTATAATTCCCCTGGGTAGCTAAGCCTGCTATCTACAGCCTCCTTCACGTCATAGAGGTAACATAGGTAGCAGATAAAGGCTGTTAATGGACTCATTGAGTTGAGAGAACTGTGGGTTAAAGGTTACCTCACCTCCCTTGCCAGAGGTCAGTCGGAATGCTGGCTCGTTTACAGACTGGTCAAGTTTCCCGACTAGAGCATTCTTAATGGGTAAGAACACACTCATTCTCACTTATTTAATGTCATTCCATTGAAGAAACGAACTTTCACAACAAAAAATTGGATGATAATTTTTAAGACAAGAGCTTGCCAAATACTTGGAGACACAAAGAGATCAAATAATAATTATCCACAATTGTAATCAAGCAGGCTGATCTTCTGATAGTATATGCACAAATGCTTTTCAAAGTTAGGATTAACATCAAAATAAGTTAATATAAGCAGGGCCAGATTTCCCATTGGGCCGGGCCCAAGGCCACCAGTCTAAACCAGGCAAAACCCTCCTGCATGCCCCCCCCTCAGTGGATTTGGGGGACCCCACAATTTACGTTTGTCTCAGAGCCCCTGCAGTTTCAAGTTGTATTAACTCAATCTCGTTGAAGTAAGCAAGTTCAAGTTAAAACATCAAGTCCGTCCCAAAACCACCCCGAAAAACAGTAACAAAAACGATCAAACGCAAAGAGTCGGTTTAAATCTCAAAACACTCTACACACGATAAGGCGGGAGCGTGTTCTAAAAACGTACGGCCCAGGGGCCGGGTCACACACCTCTTCGGCTCTGCCACGCCCCGTTGAGCCTCGATGGTCTTCGGGGTACCCGACGCTGGCTTGAATGTCGCCCTCGCCGAGCTCGTCTTCGTCTACAATTCCCCTCATTTCCTCCGACCCGCCGGAGGCGAGAATGCGGACGTCGTGGTAGTTGAGGGCCTGGAACGCACGCAAGTTTGGAGGACAAAGGTGGAAGTGTGAAACCTCGGCAATATTGAAACGGCAGCATTATATAATCTAACGGTTTTACCAGAAATAGGAATGGTCCAAACCTCATTCCCAGGAACTGTAAATTTCAGTAATAAATTAATCATTTAACCTTATAGCTATGATGATACGCTTAGGAACGAGGATATCAGTGGCGAAATCTGGACACATTAATATTATTAGCTAATGTTAATTGCTCGTTGGCATTATGCTCTTTGTAAAGTGCTAAATAAAATGATCGCATTGTGATTGTTTACTAGTTCAACTTTATCGGGCATTGCTCTTTGTACAGAACTGAAATACTGGGTGTCCATGTAAGAGTGCTATAATAAATGATTGTGATTATTTATGGGTCAATGCTGATATGCTCTTTGTACAGAACTGAAATACTGGTTGTCTACGTAAGGAT
The DNA here is from genome assembly GCA_027574785.1 of Orphnurgus asper. Taxonomy (NCBI): domain Eukaryota; kingdom Metazoa; phylum Echinodermata; class Holothuroidea; order Elasipodida; family Deimatidae; genus Orphnurgus; species Orphnurgus asper. The sequence continues at coordinate 20,593 of JAODAG010070931.1, read as the reverse complement.
GCTAATTCTAAAAGATCACTTTATTCACTTTGATCATTTTAAAGGATCCTCATTTGTACACTCACTCTTTTATTAACTCAATATTGCAGCATTTTTTTTAGGCAAGCTCACCCGAACGTAAGGAAATTTTGACACTTTTTAGTAATAATTCTAACAATAAAACGTTTGCTGAATACCTTTTCCAACTTCCTCTGCAGCAGGTAGTGGTAGGTAGGTTTGCCAAACAGAAGCCAAGGGACGCAGGCGAGGGCGATGATCACCAATAAATGCTGGATACCGACCTACGGGTTACCGCAATGATAACAAAAAAACACGATGAAAGTAAATATTTACCAAATAGATCCAAAACGTCAAAGGCAAAAGGAGAAAGTGGCTAACAAAGTCACGTAACGACGAGGTTACATTACTCCCCAGTTGCTTTCCGATTCATACAGCCGGCGCGTGCTTACGGATATTCAGCGCGTTTTTTTTTTTTTCACTGCTGAGTTTCCGACTGACAAGGGTCGGACCGTGCCTTTCTTTTCCTTTTTTACACTTTTCCTTTTACCCCAGGGATTTAATCGTTTCTTTCTCTTCTTGGTCTTTCTTCGTCACCTACGGGTTAAGTTTGTACCTGGCAGCATAGGCGTAAGAGGCGGGGGTCGGGGGGAGCATTATGCCCCCCAATTCGGGGAAAAAACGATCGACCCAATTTGGGGCAAAATGAGACGGCCTAAATGATAAATTATGTTTATGCCCTTTCTGCGGGCCATGACTACTCACTCCTGAGAAATTACTTCATGTTGTATACTACGTAACTATATTACTAGCGTTGGAAGGCTTGGCAGATGGAAGCTGGACAACATTGATTAGTTTTACCAGGAAGTAAATTAGGGGGTATAGGCGGTGGGTGCGCTATCTGACGTCGCACTGGCGCGATGAACCAAAGCACGGAGAGCCCGAGAGTCATGAACTTATAGCATGCCCTCATGAAAAGAAACAAAATAATCCGCCTTTTACATAGTTAGAGTAAAACGAATAGTAAGATGGTTCTTTCGACCAACTAGACTGATCTACTTTCGCCTTACTATTTAGAAAGTACACTCAAACCACCTAAAAGGAGGTTTTGTTTCTTAAAATGAGAGCATGCTATAAGTTTGTGACTCTCGGGAATTTACTCCCTAAAAATTCGTGCTTGGTTCATCGCACCAGTGTGACGTCAGATCGCACACCGCCTACCCCCCCCCCCAATTTACTTTAACCGATACGGTATTATAAAAATTCGGGCAACTTGGTTGAAAATTCAATATTCGGGCAAATATATTGACCCCCGTACGCCTATGCCTGGGAGTGAGGGAGAGACAATGCTACAGTGTACTTCGAGCAAAAAAGACCGACAGTATCGTTTAAAATTAACATTAACAATTAACAAATTAACTATGTCACACTTTTTAGGAAAGGGAATTAACATCCCTAGAAACGGCCGGCACACTTGAAACATACAGAAAATGGGGCGCCATTTACAAAAATACAATTCTCAGTTTTAAAAGCGACAAGACCCCTCCCCCCGGGAGAATGAATACGCTCACTTGTCCCGAGTAGAGATTGTGCAGCGGAGGGGTGAACATGAACATGTTGATGAGCGTTATGATGAGACTCGGGGCGGCTGCGCTGTTGGAGGCGTCATAGAGGAACCACTTGAGGAAAATCATCAGGATCAGATAACCGAAGATCACCACAATGAAGATGAGCTGCGGGATGAAGATGAGGGAGACGTCCACTTTCTGGCGGAAGAACCTGGATAGAAGAGATCGCGGTTGTTTTATTAAAGACACAAAATTCTGGTAAAACACGTTCCCAAAATGTCAACTTTGCAGTGACGTCACATGGATACTTCGAGGAGCTGACAGCATGACATTGGCGAAACTTTTGCACTGAGTCAAGTGTAATCGGAGAGTGAAAGCATGGACAGATCAGATAACGGTTAACAAACATCCACCGAGTTCATTCTGTTAGATCAGAAAAACGTATGACGGTTGTAATCGATACAAGATTAGTTACCGTTGCAATGACGAAGTTACAACGACGACAAAATTACAATGCAGGAACCACGAAGAACCACAGTTTACAGGCCTATGCTTATTACGACTACGAGAACTTATTTTGCAACGTCAAGTCATCGTGTATTGCGCTATGCATAAGAACTCTAGGCTAAATCATTAGCCTAATTGTCGTAGCTAGTTTGATTCAACCATGAGTGAGATTTAGCCTACATCATACTGTCTACACCATGTACTGTCTAGGCTATAGTATTCTACAGCGAGCAGTCAAGTAAACAAACCAGGAGAAGCTATTCCTGCATCTGCCTTACCTGTCTACCAGTCTCCTGCACATTTTGTAATCTTAACATAAGTGGAGTCCTATACCGTCACGTATACGCATCAAGACGTTCAAATTTCTCAGCTGTATCACCGTTGCGCATACCTACGCATCGGTGTTTTACCGTTTTGTGTCGCCTTCATAAAAACATTGCCCAGAAAATGGAGGGCATATACAGTTTCATATATTGTAGTTATCGAAACACTCTTGGGCAACAATTAACACCCCAAATTGGAGAATGGTCGGGTCTAAAAAAAAACGTAAGAAACAGTGAAATCTGTGGGAGATTTAAAGATGGTGGCGCGCCCATACATCCAACCTCTTCCTCTCGATTGTGATTACTAATTTGAAGTGGTACTATTAAGATGCTGGGTAGGATGTATTATTTATTCGAGACATGGAACCAAGTGACAAAGGAACCAGCAAACCATCTCGTCTCAATCTGGTCTGCAAGTGGTCGTCGGTAACAATTATTATGTGGTAGCTCTAAGGTTTGTACGAGTGGAAGAGGATTTTGCAATCATATGAAGTAGTTCAGCAGAAGGGAAAAGCTGGCTGGCAGATTCAGATTGGTCTGCCTCAAATTATGGATTGAACCGACAACTGCCAAGTTTGATGCCAGTTAGCCAGGAATATTTGGCATCAATGTGAGTAGATGGTTCAGAGGAAGCTGCACCTTTTGTGACATTTTGGATACAACAATGAATCCAAAAATTGTACAAATTCAACATGTGCTGTGCTGGCAGGATTTGTAAACAGGAACTGCGGGCAATATCGGCGCCATGCATCAACGACCAAATCTGTCATTTGCAGAGGAACTGGTCGCTCGAGGTGAACTGCGTTTACCCCGTCCGTGATTCATGGCCGTGACCGCTTACCGATAATTAACGTAGCTCAGGACGACACCAAAGATCATCTGACTGATTCCAAGGATCACCGACAGCTTCATCTTCAGTGAGTTCAGAAAGTTGAGCTTGTTGTTGGACACTTGCCAAATCTGGAAACCAAAAACCAAAAATATTATTATATATTTTTATACAAAAGAGAACCAAGAATAACTTCTTAGGCTACGACATTAAGACATGCACTTCAGAGTGATGTAAACTCAAGAACAAGGTTAACAAGTATCACAAAATGGAAGAACAACCACCATGTTACAATTGCACTAATTTTCAATGACGTCGAGGGGGAGGCAATAATGCCCCATCAATATGTGCCACAAAATATTTCTCGGTAGTCTATGGTGTCATACTTTTCATTTTACATGAGATGCACAACAGGAGGCTTGATGCATGCAAGTCTAAACTGCATGATATCACAGAACCAGTTATATAATGCTGTGGTTATAGCGATGTGTTTTATTTGTTGAAATTGTCAAATTAAGCGGTACAGTGAATTTTTTAGTTTGGCGATGAATCTTCATTGCCAAATTGCTCCATTAGTACAGTATCCAATTAGAACCCAGTGGTCCATACTAAAAAATCGACTGTTGCGGGTATTTTTACAGTAATCGTATAAACACAGGTGAGTTGTAATTGAACGAAAGATAAATCAGTCATGAAGAGAACAAAAAAGTTGGAGCTATGGTGGTGGAGCTATGAGATCATAACAAGTTGTCACCTCTTAATGACCAAAAACAAGGGAGTGATACAAATTTATAACGAAACACACGTTTGACGAAAAATCTTTGTATACATGCATGACCCTTCATTATTTCTTGTACTTTATATGGAAATTTATCCGCTGTATTTTCAGTCATCAAGTTTCCCAACACGATCAGTTTCTGCTAAACTACTCAACGCTCAAGGCCTACGTGCTCTAGTGAGTACTATCTTGTGTTCGGAGGACAGAACGAAAGGAAAGTATACATTCCATGCGCTTACCGGATCAACCCCCGTGGGGTATGGATGCCCCGTGAAGGCGGTTGCAGGATCCAGGATGTAAGAAATATCCTGAGAGAGGTCAGTCCTACAGGGGAAAAAAAAAAAAAAAACTTTCATTAGATCGATATATAGATGACTACAGCAGTTTAAGGTACACTAAAACCAGAGCAAAATATCTTTAGAATGCCTACTTATGACCTTTGAACCCCATTGCAGTCAATAACCAATAACCAATTCACACCAGGCACATTGGGAAATTGCAGTCAGTATAAACTAAGTTAAAATCAATGTACGGTCTGACATTACAAACTAGCGTGAATGTTTGGTACTCCCGATCAACAAAATTAGCTAATTCTCAGATTACAGACTTGGTTACTTCTTAAAGATGAAGAATACAAAGTAACGGTGTGTGTGACGTTGCAGCCAGCCAGAATTACAGACTCTAAATGAATTTGCGCCAATATAAATGTGCCTTACCGTGGTATGAATATTTAATATGGCCAATGAATATTATTCGATATAACCAGTGAATATTTAATATGCCATTGATTATTCAATGCAACCATTGAATGTCATGAAGACATTCCTTTAACCTCAAAACCATGAATAACATTTGTATATACATGATTCTGACCAACTCTAACAATTGATGTGGCTTCAAACAATTTCTACAATTTACCTGATGATCTTTGACCTCAAAATCAGGAATAACCTCTGTACCTGCTGACCACTTTTTATTATTTTAAGCAGTTTCCATGGTGACCCTTTGACCTCAGAATCATTTAATTCTTGTAATGGTGATCTTGACTTTAACCAATTTGATTATAGTTTATGCAAATTTCGCAATCTGACGTTTGATGATCTTCGACATCAAATTCATCACTAATTTTTACACCTGATGATTCTGACCAATTTTCATAAATTTCACGATTTAACCGCCGATGACCTAAACATTCATGAGTAACTTTTTGTACCTGATGATTTTGATGAACATTGACCACGTTTCCTGTGGTTTGATCACCTTTCATGTGGTTTAAGCAATTTCAGGATTTGACAATTGCTGACCTTAGTTGATCTTTCACCAACAATTATAATGATCAAACATTTGACCTCTGATGACCATTAGTTACCTTTGACCCCTTATTCCTGGATACCCTGTGATAATCACTACCATTCAATGCTGTCGACCAATTGCATTTTTGATCACCGTTGGCTGACCCCATTTTGACTGTTGACCTAAATTGCGTATCAATTTGATCCGAACCCCAATGTACATGGCGTGTTGACCCAAGTGTCGTTAACAACAATCGGACCAACAGTCGGAGAATAGTAGCCCTTTACTCAGGTGTTTCCGCTAACAAAACATTGCGCCAGATTCAGCGAACCAGCTACATATTCCACTTAAATCCTGCTGGTAATGCAACTTGGAGGTGTGGCATGTATTGTGGGAATGTCTTGCATAACTGTACTTTGTGCATGTTACGCAATGGAACTTGCTACTACCATCGTGCCAAACTGTCTTGTCTGAACTTTGTGCTGATCCAAAAAAAAATAAAAAATTATCCAACGTAGCTAAATATCGGCTGGATCCGATGTCCAAACAACCCTTAAATTAGATGTAGAACTCAGTGTCAAGAGTTTGTTACCCTATCAAATGATACAGAAACATGGACAGTAACAAAAATGTTGATTAGAAAAATGCTGCTGTGAGTTCAAAGTCAGTAAAAATAAATAAGAATTAATACGTGCCCTGATAAGGCCGTATTGTGAATATTCTATATTCAACTGGGCTCAATAAACAAACTTGACGAATTTCACCTTAATATAACAAAGGTCACCAAAGGTCGATCCCAAATTTAGGAAACTTGTCAATAATTAAAGTAACTCATCACAATTGTTTTTTTTCATTAAAAGTAATAATATCAGTATGATATAAAAATTAAATCTGTAACGGAAGGGACACTTCTTTTATATAAAGAGTTGGGTGGAAAATGATTTAAAGTTAGTACCGTTTGGTTTTTTATAGGGGTTTTAAGGGATGAAACACATTCGAGTACACTAAAACGTTAAATACTGACTTACCCGTTCATACCTGCTACCTTCCAGGAAGAGCCAAAGATATTCACAGATTTGGAGAAAAAGTCATTGTAGATGATTCCAGAGTAAATGGAAAACAGCCCCATCAGGAAGATGATGTAGCGGCCACTGTACAGGGGACCGATCATCTGATAGGGGGTGGGGGTAGAAAGAGGAAACGACTGCCATATCATGGTGCAAAAGACTGGTTCAAAAATTGTTCTACGTGTATTTCCCGAGGGCACTTCTCGACGGCTTTGCCAAGTTAAAGTCGGCATCGAAATTCAATCGAGCGAGCCGAAGGTAATTGCTTCGGAAAGATGTTTCCGACACAACGCCACATTAGGAAACCAGGTCCTTGAAAATTTGATCAATGAAAACACAAGCAAACCAAAGGCTGCATTTTCAAGCCGGATGTTTGTTTCACTGATCCACCACCGTGGATTGTGCCACATAGACATTTGCCTACGTTAAAGCAGAGGGGGTTGAAAATCAAATGCTTGTCGCGAGTCGAAAACTTGTAGGCGGACGTGAAGTCTACGGACGTGAGTGTGACGGACGTGAGCGCATCAGTTAATTGACATCCTCGGATCTCTAGGACTGAAAGGTGATTTCACTTAATTAATAAAAACAAATAATAGGAGGCTAAAGAAAAAAGATACAAAAATACAATAAATCGAGCAATTAGTTGAACAAGCTTTCGGTAGCAAACCGTGGTAAATGATTAATATTAATACGCGTAATAAAACTGTTCCCCCAGCCCGCCCCTCATGCTTCAAAACGTTTGACGACGTACCTCATTCTTACCGACCGTGTTCAGCAGCTGTTTTTCCCTCAGGATCAGCCAGAGTGCAAACAGGGTCATGATCAGCCCATGCCCGGCATCGCCGAACATCACGGAGAAGAGGAACGGGAAAGTGATGATCGCGAAGGGAGCTGGAGAGACGAAGATGTGAAGTCGAAAGAGCTTTAAAGAAGAAGGGGAAACACTGATAATCTGCAATCAATTGGACGTTTTTGCTCGTGTAAGTTACCATTGACCAGCAACCATTGACGTATTGCTCATTGAATCACTACCAGGTCGAAACGTTGGGACGATGGTACGGCCGGGTTCATCTCTGCAGGTTAAACCCGAGTGGATATACACGGCATGAATCCCTTAACGACTTTTTAGTTTGGAAGAAATTAATGGCACTTTTCTAATATCAGCCAAGTCTATGACGTAGCTACAATGGGGGGGGGGGGGGAAAGTCTCTAAATATGCTGGAAAATTGAGGGGGAAACATCTTGGAACATTATTGAGCCCTGCTGAGGGTCATTCAAACTGGTGATAGAATGCAAGCCTTAAACACAAAACTCAGCACAAGGGATTCAAAGTGAGCATAGCATTCAGGATTGGGGTAGGGGTAAGTTTATTGGTTGGGGGATAGAGACTATGTTAAATAGGACTCCAATTTAGCCTCTATACCCTTTTATAGAAACATCATTTTCGAGGGACTATTCGTGGAGATGATTCAGATCTTGAAAGAAAAATAAGCAGTGCCCAGTATTTACCTGGGTTAACCTCTCGATAGTTGGCCACTCCGTAAGCGTCCACGATGCTCTGGAATACCTCTGTAAACTTGTTGGTTTTGTTGTAGGTCGGAGGAGGCTCGGTGGTTTCCATGCGGTTAAGGATTGAGGACACCGACGACCCACTTCTCTCCTGCAGGGGTAAAACATTGTAGAAACGTCCGTCCACATTGGCCTACATGTACGGTCCTCCCAGAGTGGCCGGTTATTTCGTTTAATATTCGATTTAAACAATTTTCTGCCTATGACCAGGCTACCATTTACTTTTCCCTCATTTCCCCTACCTACATTTCCCTTCTATTACTCTAATCTCTCCAATTTCCTCCCATCCAGTTTAATATTTAAAGTGTTTACTTTGTGTAAACAAATATTTCTTCTAATTGCTGGGCTATCTTTTCTTTTCACTCCTCACCTCCTGTTATTAAACAATGTTTCTTCTAATCTCTCTATATCCTCCCCTCCCGTTATTAAAATGTTTACTTATTGTAAACAATGTTTCTTCTAATCTCTCTATTTTCACTCCTCCCCTCCTTTTATTAAAATGTTAACTTTGTGTAAACAACATTTTCTACTCACTGGGCTATCATTTATTTTGCTCCCTTTTACTCCCTTCCAGCCCTGCAGTTATTAACGTGTTTACCTTGGGTAACCAACGAGGTTCCTTCTACTCGCCAGGCTATCACTTACTTTGTATATACCTCCCCTCCAGCCCTGCAGTGGATTTACCATGAAGAGTGGTAGACAGTATATTCTTGTAATCAAACTACACGCCTAACGACACCTGATGGTTATTAAGTCTTTACAGACCTGTTAGTTCTGACCACATTTTCATTCGCTGAGCAGTATTCAGATAAACTGTTATATAGTAGCTGTAATGAGCATGTCTAAGAATAGGTAATGCTAAGCGGTGGGGGTGGGGGAATTCCTTACGGTGCCTCTTCTGAGAGCTGTCTGGATCTGCTCCAGGTCAGTCACGGGACACCAGCATTCCGCAATCAGGCACTTCTGGGTCACGTCCAGATTGAAGAGGTTCAGCGTGTGGTAGATGGCCTTCAGTTTGCGGACCTTGATGAACCAGACCCGGAGGTTGTTTGCCGCGGAGGACAGGACCCGCTGGCGATGCTCGTCAGTCTGGCTGAGAACCTGCACGAATCGGAGACGACGGCAAATTTGGAGATTAAACAAAATCGGAACAAAAAGGACTTTCTTCCGTCCGCCTATTCGGGAACTGAAGCCATTATCAGCTTATTCAGAAGCTAAACATCAATCCTGGAATAAACATTCCTTGAAGTCCCAGTTTATCCTCCTTTTTGCGACAATTATAGTTATGTAATATTTGGAATAGCCTTTAGTTGCCAAAGGCCATCACATAAGGTTTCCTTTTATTCTACAGACCCCCGCCACCTCCCCCCATCCCCTGAGCCTCTCCAAAACTTTGATACAGCTATTAAAGTCTTTTCAAATTGGAAAAAGTAGCCTTTAGTTCCATACGTTCTTTTTATGTCCACATCCCACCAGAGGATGATGGAATCAGGATTTCAGAAAAATCCATTTTGGAGTTGAGAGCAATAAATGGAAAAGCTGAACAAACAATGTACTAATCAACTGTCTTCTGTAAAACCTAGTATAATCCCAGCAAACGGGAATCTGAGAACGATATCCGCTGCCAATAAATAACAGATTGAGCGTTGCATGTAAATCCAGCCTGCAGACCTGCATGCTAGCCACTGCGACAAATCAAACCAACGGTTGTTTTCAGATCTTTTCATTCAGTTCATTCTACTGCAATGGGGATGGAGTGTGCGTAAGAGACTACATACTCACAGCCTTCAAGTCTTCGATCCTGGTGAACTAACCCTAACCCTCAATGGGGATCGAGCGTGCGTAAGAGACTATATACTCACGGCCTTCAAGTCTTCGATCCTGGTGTTGACACCGGCGGTCATTTCTCTACGCTCTCCTTGAGACTCGGGGCAAGGGTACAGTGTGGCGCGGAACCTGTCGAATATACGACGTCGAGTGGTCATAAAAACGATGCAAATTTGAGACTTTTTTGCAAGCTGGCTTAATTCAAACAACATTAATTATCGTTTTAATTAATGTTACAAATATAATATCTCCCACTTAGAAACATCACCTAACTGGACACCTAACTCATAAAAATATCAGCCTCTGACCTTCGCATGCCAGTCTTTGCCAAGGCAACTCCACTGGTCACATGCCTAATCAGTTCTTGACATATCGATAACTCTGGGTAAGTAACAATTGTGTTGAACTGTTATATTACACATCTATATCCGAGGAGAGACAAAACTCACCCTTCACAGATTTTCTTGACTCTGGTCTTGAGTTGATCGCCTTGGAAGAAGATGATGAAGACGTTCTTCTGCATCTCGTCGCCCTACAAGCAAAGCAGCCGACAGCCGGAAATCATTCACCAACGTTTTCACATTCTTTTTTCCATCCCTCGCAGGTTTTCCATAAAATTTTACGAGGGGAAAAGTGTGTAGTGTGTAAAATGAGATTTAAGAAATATTTCTGCGAGTTGATAGAGGTTGATGAATATAACAACTGGTGATGTTGTGTGTAAATGAGGATCACACATAATACATGAGATTTCATAAGAGCCAGGGTAATGTAATACACCACTTTTTCAGGATAAGCACATAACACATCACCACGTGCAGCTGGTGCTGCATAAATGAAGTTCACATAATATTTCAGTGATTTGATAAGAGGCGGGATGCAAAACACCACATTTTCATGGATATATGCACAGTACAACACAATGTGCAGCTGGCGATGTGTAATAAATTAAATGAGGTTCACATAATACATGAGTTTTGATCACATAATATGTGAGTTTTGATAATGTAATGTAATACACCACTTTTTCAGGATATGCACACAACTACAACACCACGTGCAACTGGTGCTGTGTACATGAGGTTCACATAATATTTCTGGGATTTGATAAGAGGAGGTTAATACATATAACACCATAAAACACCATTTTTTGGCATGAAGGTGTTTGTGTTGTGTAAATAAGGTTACAAATATTTCTGACATTTGATAGAGTGGTAATGTAAAACACCATTTTTTCATGATATGCCCACACAGCACAACACCAAGTTAAACTGGTGTTGAGTTGTGTAAATGAGGTTTCCCTAACGTCTCTGAGATTGACATATCCCTAACGTCTCTGAGATTGACATACTGGGGATAATGTAAAATACCACTTTTTTCAGAACATGCACAATACACCACCATGTGCAATGGGTGTTGTAGTGTGTGTAGATGAGGTTTACAAAATAGTGCTGAAATTTAATGCAAAACACTTGCTCTGTGCAACAAGAATGCACAGCTGTAGTTGTGTTGTGAAGATGAGGTTCACACAATATTTGTGAAATTTTATAGAGGGGGTATTTTTTAACTTTTCTTAAGTTTTAATTGATTTCGTTTTGGGTTTTCTCACATGGGAGAAGATTCATACAAAATTCTGCACAAACTATAGTTATACACATTACATTTACCACTGGGAAGCTCTTTTCTGTCCAGAGATCCTGCACAAATCCACATTCTGGCATATTCAAGGGAATATATCTCCCACAATAAGCAATAAAAAAGCAAAACAAAGCACTGAAAGTTTTATTACCCTAGACTAATAATAGAACCTCCAGAGAGCCAGTACTGATAGGGGGTTACCACAGTTGCCAGGGCAACTCAATGATCAGTTGACATATTTATTGGCATACAAAGTAATTGTTTATAACTCAAATAACTTTTAGAATTATTTATGACAGAATTTTGTCAGAAAAGTGGACAGAATGTGTACAGCAACATAAACATCATGCAGATACAAAATACCAGACTGTAGACAATAATTATGCCATTGGGACCTAAACTACAGAAACATCTGTTTTGCAGAGCAGTGTCTTGCTGTAATGATGTTAATGTAATCTGGAGAATAAACAAAATTCTCCACTAATTCTAATAATCCAACACTAACTTATTCATCGACGATGACATCATTTCCTCTGAAACCATGTGTAAATATATCTTCGCAGTTTGAAGTCTCATTTTTCGAAAGACAAAAACACACCAAAGAAAATGGGGTTTTATCGTCAAAATAACCTACAAAACAAATACAAATATCCTCCTTTAGGGGTATTACCACAGCTGCAACAATAATTAACTACTGCTCTAATTGCCTTACTGTGCTTGGATCCTCCAAAGGGGCGTCGATCTCTGAGAGGCGGAGGAAGACGTTACCCCGGCAGACTCGCCACAGCATCTGCTCAAAGGCTGGGATCCTCTCCCGCTGGATCACCCCGGCAACGAACCTGCAACATTCAAGACGACCTTATTAGTGAACTTTTCATGAACTTTTCATCCAGTCACTGGATGTGTGAAGATAACATAAATGAGGTCTCACTGGCCTCGAAAACCGCTAAACAAACTAACGATAATTGGCTAAGTTACACATAGCAGAATTGGATGACAACTCTGAATTAAGAGCATCACATAGCATAGGAGTTTTTTAAAGATGGCGTCGCCCATACGTCAACAGTTTCCTCTCGACAAACATTATTAATTCGACTCGGATGACTCGTATTTCTTTTGCACAATGAGCAGCAATGAGATTAGCGATATCGAAGATGATTATTGGTGAGGTGACAGAGGATATTATATTTAACATTTGTGACTTGTGGGCCCTAGAGGAATGCACAGTTCAAACCCTATGGGACTAAATGTGTTAAGAAGGCACCATTGACCACTACTATTGATGGATAGATAATACAACGATACTAAATCAAACACAGGCATCTTATTTGTAAGGTTTCTTTGCAACTATAGATGATTCATGTAACCCCTGCTATCCTTTCTTACCAAAACAAACTAAACTTTGACAACAGTCACTAAACTCTAAACTTGGTTCCCTTTCCAGTTACCATTTGACATAGAGAAATCTAAATATCAAGTGCTCTTACAATATTAAGTTTGGGATGCAGTTTACATTAAAGAAAAGACTAAAGAAAAGAAATGCTTTAAATAGTAAATCAAATCACAAGTCAGCTGTTGAATGATTTTAATGAAAGGGATTTAAGCCCTTGGGAATCCAGGGACTTCTTAACATTTGTCGGACACCGGTTGCTTGATATTCAATAGATGGTGCCTAAGAGGAGTAGCAATAATCTCAGTTCACATCATCAATTTATATGAATGGTTAACACTTTGAGAGTTTTTATAGCCCCTGGGAATCTAGGGGCTTCTTAACATGTATCCACACCTGTCACTGCTTCTTGTGCAATAGATGGTGCTTAAGAAGAGCAACCAGAATCTCAGTTCACAAAATCAATTTAAATGAATGGTTAAACCTTTCAGATTTATAGCCCCTGGGAATCCAGGGGCTTCTTAACATGTGTCCACACCTGTCACAGCTTGTTGTGCAATAGATGGTGCCTAAGAAGAATCTCAGTTCACACATCAATTTAAATGAATGGTAACTTAAACCTTTCAGAGTTTTATAACCCCTGGAAATCCAGCGGCTTCTTAACATGTGTCCACACCCTGTCACTGCTTGTTGTGCAATAGATGGTGCCTAAGAAGAGTAGCAAGAATCTCAGTTCGCACCATCAATTTATATGAATGGTTAAAACACTTTCAGAGTTTTCTAGCCCCTGGGAATCCAGGGGCTTCTTAACATGTGTCCATAACCTGTCACTGCTTGTTGTGCAATAGACAGTGCCTAAGAAGAGTAGCAAGAATCTCAGTTCGCACCATCAATTTATATGAATGGTTAACACTTTCACAGTTTTCTAGCCCCTGGGAATCCAGGGGCTTCTTAACATGTGTCCACACCTGTCACTGCTTGTTGTGCAATAAATGGTGCCTAAGGAGAGTATAGACAGAATCTCAATTCACACCATAAGTTTTACTGAGTTTTACAGTTTTGCATCCTATCAAACATGGAATCCAGTTTAGTCAACAATGACCTTTAGGTTATACCGGTAGTATGAAAATACGTCCACTTGTTTTGCAGAATAGACATTGTTGCAGAGTTATGACCGAAGCATTGTTTGCATTATTGTTGGAGATTAAATGAAAGATGGCTTATGAACCAACTTTTATTTAAATTTTCTTTGGTTACCCCCATACTATGCCCACTGAAAGACCACTGGAAATGGAACCATTGAAACACACCACTGGAAATGGAACCATTTAAAGAGACTACTATGCATGGAACAAATTCAACACACCACTAGGAATGAAGCAATTCAAACAAACCACAAGGAACCATTAAAGCAGACCACATGGAATGGAACCATTTAAACACACCACTAGGAATGGAACCATTTAAACAGACCAATTCAGAAATGGAACCATCTAATTACTCTTTACACATGTCATTAATTCAACCTCAATAAAATAAGCTGATACAGAGAGGATTTGTTCCTCCTGACGATGTGATTTAATGGCGCGCTTTAGAACAGGAAAAAAGGCAAAATTATGAGAAAACGTTACGTTTTACAGGGACGTTGAATGGATTTTGAGCAGTTTGGCTACGTATTACCACTTCCTGTCTGTATAACCATTTTGCTCAACCCCCCCCCCTCCTCCCCCATCCCTGTCAATTTCTTGGCTACGGCCCTGTTTGAAATCTAGTCCATAAAGTGAACTGTCAGAAATCAATTTGTTGGAGAAAACCAATCTCTCTTCTTTTTTAAAACAATATTACCTGCTTGTCAAAAGACGTCTACCTTCCTTAATGGGCGGTCATCGTCGTCAAAAAGTTCTTACCCGAAGCTCATGGCCTGGCCGGGACGGAGGCCGTCTTCCCCCAGCATGTTGTGGCTCTCTTCGTCCTTGTCCACGTCTCGGATCTGGAGATCGTGATATTCAATCTGTCATCCCGGGGGGGCAATGGTGTAAAGAAGCATGGGACGGACGGTGTGCACAAAACGACATGCGAGAGAGAGAGGGTACAAAGGGTACGCACCAAGGACGGGACAACGTCAGGTGCGCAACGAAAGAAGGAAAAACAGGTGTCGACGTTCGTAAAAACCCTTACACTTCAGGGTGCTGCATTCTGATCGGTCGAGAGGCCACTGTTTGACCGGTCATTGATCAGAAGGTCCATATGGGTGCTACGTAAACCTTATCACATTGAAGAGTTTTTATTTGGTCATTCTGATCGTTAGACTGGATTGTAATCTCTAGCTTCGTTTCTGCGCAATCATAAAGAAAAGCTTCCTACTTGGAAGAATACGCCGTGATCGACATAAACAAGAAATTGGTTTGTTCGTCATTTCAAAAATATTAGACGTATGAATGGAAATAACGAGCAAGATGTTCGGGTTTTTTATTTCCGAGATGGGAGACAAGCGGATGTGACCTCTCGCCTCGGTCCGCCTCAGCCATCTGTGACCGACACCTCCAACGGTCTCCATTCGGGATTGTAGACATCCCTCTCACATGTTCATCGTTCTCCTGACTGAAGATGGGCACAACAGAGGATGACGTTGGGGTTCAGCGAATATAAAAAAAATGTGACCCTACAGTACGAGGTTATACCGCTGATTTGAAGAAGTAACAGAAAAACGAGCCCCCATGCTAATCAACCACAAATCGAGGTAATCGTGGGGAAAGGACCCCCCCCCAAAGAAAAGATTACAGACGATTGAAATAGACACTTGAAATGTAGGACACTGAAGGAACTGACCCACAATTTTGCCCCACACTCCTCCTCCCCCCCCCACCTCTGCCATATTACAGCAATAGATCTAGTTGTCGCTTTAATGGTATACGTACGCTCTGAAAAGGCCAAACTACAACAGAAATTAAAACAAAACACTAAATCATATCAGTTCAAGCAATTGCAAGCATTCGATTGCAGAAGGACTTTCAAGCAGTTTTGAACGGAAGGATTCATTTCCAGGGTCCCATGCGAGATAAAATATTTTACAATTCTTTAATAACAGACTTAAATAAGACTTATTTCAAACCAAAACTATAAAAGCAGTCTCCATTCAAGACACTCTCTTTTAGTTAGTCATTTAAATCTTATTTTGAGACTTGGGCCTTTGACTCGAGTGACCATTATTTCAATCGGTGTAAAATTCCCCCCACCCCCCAGAATTTTACTCCCAGTCGTTCCAAATTTGGAATACAGCGCGACTCGAATTGGGGCTGGCTATGACTCAGGCTTCAATCGTGTTTACTTTTCAAACAAGCAAAGTTTCAAAAGGAGTCAAATGAAAAGCCTCGTAATTTTTGACAAGCATTGCGAGAAAGAAATTAAGCGAGACACAATAGCCCAACGACTCGTTCAGAAAGCCACCGAAGGTCACCATCGCAGTGAATTCCTACCAACGATTCACCGCCAAAGTATGCAGGCCAAGACTTACCTCCTCGAAGAATTGCTGAGCTTTCTCAAGGATGTGTTTCAATTCTGTTAATTCCAGGTAGTTCCTCTTTAGAGCTTCTTGGTTGGTGTTGATTTCTTGAATCTCATTTTCCAGTTTCTCAAAGCAAGACTGGAAAAAGGAGGATACAACAGCAACATTGCAACAGTATAGTGTAAATCTCTTCACTTAACAGTATGGAGAGGTTTACTTGTGGGAATGTTATATTGCATATTACATTATAATATTGGTCATTCCATAAACACCTCCTGCATGTACTTAAATGGAAACTATAGACTTAAATGTACTTAATTGTACTTTTATCACTTGTTCTAAATTTAGTATGTACAGTGAGAACAACAATTTCAGCTGCTCTGGTTGACGACGTCTCTCTGGCTAACATGTAGCTCGGACACATTCCGAGCCATGCTGCTGACGGTACATGCGTATCAGTTCTACATGCCGTATCCGGATTTTCCTAATTATCCGCATCGATACTAATGGAATCCATGCTTTATGAATATCGTTCCTGCTCCATGCTCCAAACTGAGGAACCAATAATTCCCAATCACATCGAAAATGGTCCCTATGTCGATATCTTCAAAAGTAGATTTTGATATCCGTTCACAAGGTACCCTGCATGTCTTAGATAATGCTTTGAGCGGTGAATTGCCAAAGCACCAATCTCAGAAAAGCTTATGAAACCCTGTTTCCAAGTTGCAATGAAACCAAAGTTGGCGGGGGAGGGGTGAGGAAAATGGGTAGTTTTGTAATTTAAAATAATAGACACTTTATATATTTTATTACATTTTCCCATGTACGAAGCTTTGCAATTTACTGTAGGTCCATCGACAACAGCAGATTATCATGGTATTGTCAGTCGATGTAATCACATGCATGCACATCCCAATTTGAGATCTACAGTAATTTTGTCAAATTAATTGGGCCCTTTATCCAGGAACCATTGCTGTACCTACCTCCAAGTCAATCATCTCACGAGGCGCTGGGGCTTCAGGATTTTCCCCGGTGTCGATGATAGTGATATCTGCTCGGAGAATCTCTTTCTCCAAAAATCCTGTTGGGAGGTCAAAAAGTGAGCATTCTGTGACCCACTTTGGCCAATAATAAAATGATGGATAACAAAAATAAAGGTATTATCAAAGCATTCATCAAGGACCCTGTTGAAATTAAAACCTGAAACCACAGACTCCCGTACGAACCTTCCGTGCAAGCTGCACATGCATGCCATATTAGACGCAGTATGGTAGGCTAGCCTAACCTAAGCTATTACTGCACAAGGAGGACACTTTAACGCAAGATTGAGGCCAAGAAAGAGAAGTAACTGTGCATTCCAAAAGGGGTTCCTTAATAGGAAACTGAAATAGTCCAAAAATACTTGAATTTTCCAGGGAGATCAGCCGATATACAAAGTTTGACACGCAAAGATCGACAGAAACAGAAAATGACATGAACCTTACAAACTCTTCTCCCATTTATGCAATTGTGCCAAAGCAGTTTCTTCACTCTTCAAAATTTTCCATTTCACACAACTATAGGCACCTAGATAAAATGCAAATGGCAATCCCATGTGTAGCATATTCACGTAATATTACTGTATAACAATGTTACGCTTAAAAAAAAACACACGGCCCGCCACCCCAATCGGCCTTTATCGCACTTACGTAACTTCCTCTCCATCTCATCGCACCTCCTTACTTCGTTTACAAACTTCCTCTGGAAGGCATTCACATCTGGATTGAGCTGAAAGGCAATTCCAGAAATGCAAAATGCATGATTTCTATTATATAACAGATTATTTCTATGCCGGGAGGGGGATTTGATGATAACAAATGATATATATGTCTAAACAGTGTACACTAGTACTGACCCAGTTTGCAGTCAGGCCTATAGACCAGGGGAGATTGTCCAAGCATGCAACATATATCATATATCTTTTTGAATCTTTGGAGGATATGTTACAACGTTCCATGGATGTTTATGTCGTTTTCTGAAATTTCCAAAAGGCTTATTGATATTAGGTTCCTCACAAAATGCTTGTAACTGCAAGCTGTAATGGTTATATAGATGGTCATGCTTCTGGACTGGATTCAGGATTGGTCATGTGTCAGGAAGCAGCGAGTAGTCGATAGTGGCTACACCTCTGCTTGGGCTATAATGTCTCTCGTGGGGTGCCTGTATACTTCAATGTCCATCCTATTGTTTCTTGCTTATATTAAAATGACATGGATGATTCAATAGGTTCTTCTGTTAAGAAATTTGAAGATAATAATTACGTTCTATACTCTGAAGTTTCTAAGGTGATTTTGATAGGTTTTTAAGTAGTTGGATTCTCAGTAATGTTGCCAAGGGTAAGGTCATGCATAAGTTGGGGATGGGTTAGTTGAACACTGTAAACACTATAATGAAGGTGGCCTTACTGGAAGTACATACCTCTTAAAGTAATTGGCCTGGATTGGTAGACACTATTTGTAACCTATATGCACGTTTGACATTGCGTATGATAATAGGCCTAGCCTACCCTAAAATAAATTTTATGTTATCCTTATAATGGATGCCATCAAAAATTAATTTTCCAAAACAGGAGGAACTTACATCTCTAAACTGAACCAGCCCAAGTTCTCCAAGCTCCGCTACACATGCATATGCTGCTTCTGACTGCAGAAATACCTGCGCTTTGCACATTTCCTCACTTCGGTACAAAGATCCCATGATTGCTGCTTTGTTGGGTCATGCCTGTTATTAAAGAAATTATAACATTTCACCATTAACAACTAACTGTACAAACAGACTAATGCTCATAATGTACCGTCGATGGTACAATCATTTTAAGCACCGGCCGCGGTAACTATATACAGTATGTGTTGACAGTACCATGCCGCACCCAGTGTGTTTGGGATGGCCTGTACTGGTCGGACCACGTATAAAGTGTGTCGCGACATTTTATTGCATGACCTACCGTAGGCATGAATGTAATGCATATTGATGACACCTTCATACCAAGTTTGATTACAATAGGATGCATAGTTGTAGAGATATTGACAATTTAACATCTTTACCTTTACCTCATTAAAATACATGCTACTGTAGATATATACATCAATAACAAAATGTATGACATCCGATCAATGTATTCGATTAGACAAAGATCCAACATGCCAAACTTATCGTGATCGTGTTTAACTCCATGACACAGCACATATTACACCCGTAAATATACAGATACAGGCGTGCACGGCAGCTGACTCGCATGAAATTTGTTTCGGATTCGGACCCTTCGGCATCGGAACCAATTACACAGACAGACGATATTGGAATTTAAAGCATTCGACGTAGAGGATGTCATGACATATGAATTCTCCTCGACGTAATACATGGGATACAAGCAAGGGGATATACAAGAATGCAAAATGCTGCCGCAAGCCTTGATCAATACTGTAAGCTCCCTGGTATAACTTATATTACAAAATACCTACAATGTACACCTACACCGGCCCCCACAGTTTAATGTGCAGGCCTCGAAGACCATGCATTCAAGGCATGATAGTATAGTGTGTGTATAACAGGCTGTGATGCAAACCTGGTCAGAGATATGGGACTGTGTATGCGTGAGCACTAACAGAGATCTCAATGACAGTGATTATTTACTGTGTATGACCAACATCACAAACAAGTCTACAGCGTTTGATGTGGACTTTGGTCGTAATAGTTTAATTTCAAAAAAGTTTGCTTTCAAAATTGCTGTAATTCTGTAACCATTTCATTTTGGTTTTCATAGGAGATATATGTATTACATCATATGATATCAAATTCATTGTGTAAACTTTAAATTTCATCGTCATTGCTAGTAGTAGGAGTAGCGAAGCCAATCGAAGCCAAAAATGTTTTAAAATGCAAAGTTTACTCTTTGAACTTAATATATCATATGAAGTAGTAAGTAATATAAGTCTCACCTTATATCCAACTTTTCTATGTTTTTATGAAGTGGTTACTGAATGACGATGTTTTTTAGAGACCAAACATTTAACTTCAAAGTCACGATAATATACTGCACAACAGGGTGCATTTGTTTGTTTTGTTGAGATTTCAGTAAGCACTCACACATGCGCAGTCACATGAACTGTAATTGTTCCTAGCGTGTGTATTATTATTCACAACATGTGACTTGGTTGCATCATCTTGAAGGCGTGGTCTTCAGGACTTGTGCATTATAATTAAACGTTGTAGGGGGGGGGGCATAAGTTGCAGTTTATATGTAATAATAAATTTACCATCCAAAAG
>JAODAG010070821.1:0-16460 GCA_027574785.1 Orphnurgus asper | reverse complement strand
CAGGTGCAGATAGATTAAGTGGCTAATATTGGAAGATCTTACTCCCTTGATTCTTCCCTTAGTATGTTTATTACCCGCAGAAATAGGGAATAAGGAGGGTGGCTGGCCAGAACCGCTCTTCCCAAGAAATACTTAATGAACCAAAAAACTTGACCAGTTTATTTGCCAGATGACAAAATCAGTTTGTAAAATGTTTCGTTTTAAGTGCGTGCCGAGTATTCCAGCTATAGATTTACAACGGCTCGTCCTTTCCCTAATCGAGGCTGACGTCCATCTTCTGGGTCTCATTGAACTCGTAAAACAACCCGATGGCATTTTAAACGTTTTAAGCTGCCATGGTTTATAAAATAAACGGGCTATTCTACTTATTTTAGCATGGCGCGTAAAAACGTGCTGCATACCAGCCGACGTTTGTTCACTGTACGGTCAGTGGCCGGGCGGGTATGGCTCTTAGTTTTTACGACTTGACTCACTTGATCTCCTGTGCATTCTGCAAGACGGTCGATTTGTCGGCGTTAGGGCAGCCCGAGAGGCTGAATTTGGCGAAACGAGAAAGCGGCGGTGAATGTGAAGGAGAGAAGCGGTCAAGTGGAGAGAAGTAGGAAAAAAGGTCAACGTGAGGTTAGTTTGGTGGTTACGTGGTATATCAGAAAAATGGTCCCTGAGAAAAGCAGGTGTTATTTATGCGGTTGATAATATGAAGATGGATGCACCTCTAGTTGTGCAGTTGGGCATACAACAGTTCTTTTTGAGGTGGCTGGGGTTGGGGGTGGGGGGGTGAAACCAACCAATTATTGGGGCATCGATCACGATATGCAGGGAAGTAGCTACGCTGGTACGCAACCGGGGCGTCTACCGACCAGCACTCAGGAGGGGGGGGGACAAGGATCCTCTTGCCAAAAAATTAGACAAAACTTGCATTGACAGTCTCAGGCTGAAATGACCCACAACTGCGTTGCGAACCCCAACATATAATTTCCCGATGAGAGAACTGTCCTTGTTTTAATTTCAATGTTTTGAATCAAGACCACTGATACGTTCAGATTGGCGAACGCCACTCTAAGCAACGATTAATTAGCCGCCGATTCAACTTTTCCTAGCTATACATCCCTGCATATTCATAGAGCAATTTATGTTGAAACTGATTTAACGGACGACTGGCAGACACTTGGGCCCACCTACACCGGGGGGGGGGGGGAGTAGGGGAGGACTGGGTCGATGGCATCCCAAATAAATGTTGTTGTGGTCAGGTGGTAAACCCATTATCTAAGAGGAGAAACTACTTCCAAATCATAGGATTGAAAAATGTAAAAGTTGGAGAGTTTGACAAAGAGATCAAGGCCACACTTATTATTAAGTCGTAAGTCCGTTTCCCCCATCGTGGCAAGCGCGAAAAGATGACGTCCAACGTCTTAAAAAAAAAAGAGTGCATTCTGATATTACGAAATCTTCTTATGTGAGAGATACTCTAGATAATTAAACATTAATTAGGAGAAGAAGAAAAAACAATGGGTTAATTAAAGCAGTATAGGACTATTAGTCACCTTCTATGCGAGGCATAATTCCCCGTCACGTGGCCTGTGCCATCACAGCCAGGGGTGGGACAGCTGAGCGGAGATGGAAAAGAAGATGTTACGATGACTGATAAATAATCATGAGCGAAAAATAACATAAAATGTGCACGGAACAAAAAACAAACACCCTGTTGGTGTTATTTATGTGTAAACTAGTTGGTTAGGAGCATGAATGTATTACATGAAATGGGGTTAATTAAATTGAGGCAGCTTTAACAGACGTAATACCAAATGCTTTATATATGAAAAGAAAAATTCATCGAGAGAACTTTGGCGGGCGATATTAATATGCATGAACTGTTAATCGTTAGCAGGAGCGAATCTAACGGAAAACGAAAGTGGTCTACATTTGAATCAGGTCATGAAAAGGTCGAATAACAGGCCGAGATTGCTGATTGGACGCATAATATTTAAAAAACAATATCGACAACCATCTTGGATTCATATTCTAGAAACAGAAAAGCCTTTCCTTCTCAACTTTAATAATGAAACCAAAATTATGCACGCAACTTAGATCATTCCTTAAAAGGAACATATTTTCCTGTTGGAAGAAATAAATCTTAAAATTTGAAGTTAAGGATCTCGCATGAATATTTCCCCCCCCCCTTTCCACAGAAATTAAACATAGGAGACATACGGGTAAAACACATCCCATCACATTTTCTTTTCAAGGACATATTACGTCGAGCACATATGGGAAAGACATGAAAATGGAAAGAAGCACTTTCACAGCATTCTCCGTCCTGCATTCCTCGGACGGACAATTCCGACATCAAAACTCGCCAAGTCTGTAAATGTCTACTCGGCATAGGTTAATATATAACTAAACTCCACCGAACCCGACTAATACCTGGGACGGACATTTATATATACCTTGACCTTGTGGATCGTGACATTAGTGGTGGATTGCCGGTCCTTAACAAGGTGTTTTTCTGACCCCCCCCCTCAATTTGCGAGGTATCGTTTTCGAAATGATGCGAAAGATGTGTAGTTTTGCGAAAACTAAATTGGCAAATGGGATGATGGTTTCCCTGTACACATGGCAGCTATTCACCAAGTTGGTGAGTGTATATATCATATTTCTGGAGTCAAATTCCTTTTTCAGTCTCCGCGGTTACGAGCTCTAAAGGGATGCGGTTCTCTCTACGGTTACTGTCGACAAGAAATGTTGAAACGAGGAGTTTTTAAGAGGAAAAGAATTCGGCAACTCGACACAAAAAGCAAAATTTAAGCCGTGCAAAGATTTCCAGTAAAAGCCATCTCAGAAACATCAATTAAGGCACAAATTGAAACGAGGTAAACAATTCCAGTTGTTCACCGACGTGAATGATAAACGCGCGTTTATCAGGAAAAGATTATTCTGCATGACTAACGTTTCGCCAAAATATCCAAAGAGCGTTTACAAAAAAGTGTTTCTTTCTGTGGTTATATTTCAACTTGGAAGCAATTTTTTTTTTTTTAAATGCATCAATTCAATCAGCATGGGTTTATAGTTATACAATCCTCATTTGTATCCTCGATGTTTGTAATTCAATGGCATGGTCTTGTACGGTTGACAACATTGAAACTTTGTTTTGCAGTTTGTACACAATAAGACATAAAGCTACCACGATACAATTTCGAAGTGCCGGCTTCAGGGGGAGGGCATGCATCCTCCAATTTTTTAGGCAGATTAATCAAATATGATGTGACTTTCGTGATCAAAACAAAAGATTATGACGAGCAAACCATGCACACAAACATAGATTTAACTAACATGAATAAATGTGACGGTCCAAGAATGAAAAACGTAACAATACCAGCAATATAATAACGGAGCTAGCAGACATAACAGTATGCTCCTTAACCCCAAAATTTCTACAGCGATAAATGTAACCTTATATACGGAAGACACCTGCCACAATTAAGAATCGAGTCCACTGCTACGGCTTGCAAGCGACCGATATTAACAGCAACCATGCAACCATAAAAACTGCAGATGGTCCGCTGGTAGAATCACAAGCGCCCCTCCCCCCCTCCCGGCGTCGATTACCAAGTCAGTCCTCTTCATTTTAAAATTCCACCTCGAAGCATGCCCTACACAACCAAGAAAATTCTCCGAACGTTATAATTCAACGATTGTTTCTCAAACTTATTCATTATATCTTAATTTCCTTCTCTTTCGCGGCAATCTCGGGGGGAGGGGGGGGCGCTATACTCCGATCGTCGAACCGTCAACCAAGCTGAAACTTGATTGAAACGAAATTGGCTGCTTGTAAACTCGGAGGAAAAAAAATTCTAACGAATCGAGCTGCCCTCGAGGAAAGGCATTTTAAAAAGAATGGTATTTATAAAAAAAAACTATCAGAATAAAACCACTCGTCAAAATCCTGACGTTTGGGATTACGTTTTTGGTGACAATGGAAACGTTAATTAAATAAGAAACGTTATGGTTCTATTTTTGCTCGTACAGAGTTCGCATGCCCCCCCCTCTAATTCAACGAATGCGACACTAATAACTCCTCAATGACAGCACAGTCACCTCTGAATGCAAATGTACTAACCTATAACACTATCTGACTAATATAACAAACAATTACCTACACAGTCACTACTACTACGTATCACTACGTATCCTGGAAAAGAGGACGTCTACAATGCGCAAGAAAGAGTATGCAAGATGATAAAAGAAGTTACCATACCCCCCTCCTCACCAAACCCAAGTAGTAATTTACTGAAACCATTTTATGTTCACTTCATGGGAACACTCATTTAATCAATTGTAAAGAGAACAAAGACCTGAATGGTGAACTATGGTGTGCAAAAGTTCTCCCTACCAAGCCTCATGTACGCACCCCCCCCAAACATATGTTACGAACATGCTTCCATTCATGGGTGACTGCAGGGGTGATGGTGACATCCAATCAGATAGAAAGGGATTAAAAGGGAGTGAATATCTCCACCGTTGAAGGGTGCCGTGGGTAAGACATGGCATGGCGGACAGTCTTCTTTAACGGATTCCAGAGCAGGTTTATGGAGTGTTTGTTTATTTACAGCCATGGATCACATACATTTTATAAGAGAGAAAGCATGCAAATGCTGACCGCAACCATGGGGACAAGGTAAGACATGAACAGATGAGATCATGGTATCTCACCTCAAAGGCTCCCTTTGAGACAGATTAAAGAGGCATTTATATGGAGTGTTTATTTAAACCCGTGGATCACAGACAATTTATAAGAGAGAAAGCATGCAATTGCTGACTGCAACCACAGGGACAAGGTAAGACAAGAACAGATGGCGTCTCACATCAAAGGCTCCCCTTTTGACAGATTCCTGGCAGTATAGAGCAGTTTTATGGAGAATAGCATCGCATACTTAACTCACATCACATCATTACCACTCACATCACAGAATTAACTCACATCACATCATTATCCACTCACATCATTATCACTTAGGCCTACATCATTATCACTCACATCATATAGTTAACTCACATCACATCATTATGCACTCACATCATTATCACTCACATCACATATTTAACTCACATCACATCATTATCAGTGACATCGAATAGTTAACTCACATCACATCATTACCACTCACATCACATAGTTAACTCATATCACATCATTATCGCTAACACTCACTTCGAATAGTTAACTCGCACCACGTAGGCATGAGCATATGAATGAGGCAGCCAGGTTTGCCGAATGATTAACTTCAACTCAGCCTTATGATCGCGAACACTCAGAGATGAAAGATAGAAAGAATGCAATTCAGCTACTACCACCAGGAAGGAGAACAACAAGAGACACAAATTTTTAGCAGGTTTGGGCAAGAATGACTAAGGTTTCACCGAATATTTTTTGGGCCGATACTCGGGCCTGCGACAAGAAGAAAGCATGCAGAGACTGAGGAGTACCACCACCGAGAGGGAAAAGGTAACGCATGCCTGGGAAGAGTCAACTCACGTCAAATGTTCCTTTTTAAATGCATCCGGAGCAAGTCTTAGCTTATTATCATCTCTCATGGCTAAGCTGTTAAGCACCAAGGGAAGGGGTTATCCAAGATAGCCAAAGGGAAAGAAAAATGGCCAACAAAGAAATTGTTTCATAGACACACTTTTAAAACTTTTAAAACGTTAAAAACCTGTTTGTGCGAAAACAACATAAAGTGCCATGAATGATTCTTCTCTGAGAAATAAAAGATTTTGAGATATTACATTAGTAGGCTTTGCAAGAAATCATTCCCTACACCCCATCTTCCCCTCCTTTAAGTTTAAGAGCTGTGAGGTCAATAGCATTGCAAACATTCACTTCCCTCCTAAATAAGTCTCGTTGATCTAAGCCAAACGGCCAATCTTCGAATTAAAAACCAGATCAGTACTGTTTAACAAATCTCACTAATAATGCTCGTATAATACCAAGTACTTCTTACTTGTGTGACCCGAGTTCCTCTAACTTGTATAACCTCATGTGCTTCTTACGTGTATATAACCTCATGTAATTCTTACTTGTGTCACCCCGAGTTCCTCTAACTTGTATAACCTCATGTGCTTCTTACGTGTATATAACCTCATGTAATTCTTACCTGTGTGACCCGAGTTCTTCTAACTTGTATAACCTCATGTGCTTCTTACGTGTATATAACCTCATGTAATTCTTACTTGTGTGACCCGAGTTCCTCTAACTTGTATAACCTCATGTACTTCTTACCTGTATATAACCTTAAGTACTTCTTACTTGTGTGACCCTAGTTCCTCCAACTTGTATAACCTCATGTGCTTCTTACGTGTATATAACCTCAAGTACTTCTCACTTATGTGACCTTGAGTTCCTCTAACTTGTACAACCACAAGTACTTCTTTCAGTTCACATTTGAAAGTTTGCACAGTTTGTATTTTGAAGGATATTAAACATATTTAAACATGCGTAAGAACAGGCATATAAATTCAAAGTCTAAGACGCCCGCAAGGACCGACAGAGAATGTACCATGTCTCCCTAACGAAAGATTTTCTGCCGACTCTTCAAAGTTAAATTCCCAATTTTAAACTTGATTTTCGTTCATGTTTCGTTCCAGAGTTGCGAACCGTTGTTATACTTACTCTTCTTCTATGCCGTCGCCGATGGGAGGCAACGGCAGCAGCAGGTTCACCGGTTGTTTCATCATCTTGACGGGTCCACCCGCGCCCGAGAAGTCTAGCACCTGGTCGTACGTCTTCGGGATCTGCAGTATGGTCGGGGACGGGATCGACGACGGCACCGTCGTGGCCACGGCGGGGTTC
Source organism: Orphnurgus asper (assembly GCA_027574785.1). Taxonomy (NCBI): domain Eukaryota; kingdom Metazoa; phylum Echinodermata; class Holothuroidea; order Elasipodida; family Deimatidae; genus Orphnurgus; species Orphnurgus asper. The sequence goes on along the minus strand of JAODAG010070821.1, from coordinate 9,613 downwards.
TGAATCACCGGGTGAGGGATGCTCAGGTGAACCTGCTGGGGGGAGGCGGCGGCACCCCCCTCCGGAGCTTCGGATGCCGCTCGCCGGTCGTCGTGGTTCCGCGTCGACTTCATGCTCAGGTCCAGGGTGCCGTTGCTGTCCAGCCGCATGGGTTCGCTGGCTTTCTGCTGCGGTACCATGGGGGAGAGGAGAGCGGTTGGGGTCCGGGCTATAGCGGGGGAGAGCATATCTGGCAACGGCTTTAGAGACAGATTGATCGCACCCGCAGCTATCTTAGCTTCGTCAGTGTCTATGGTGGTGTCTCTACGCCGAGGAGCAAAGTCCATCGAGATGCAGGCCTTTTTGACGGGCGGGCTAAGGTCCGACGCGTGGATTATCTTTGGTGCGATGCGCTTCTGTCCGGCGGCAAACTTGGTCGGGTCAAACTTTTGGACGTCGGGGCCGGTGCCCGGCTTGCTGAACTTTTCGAGCTCTTTCTGCAGATTGTTCCGAGGGGTAATGTTTGACTGCCCCGGCTGAATCGTGGTGTGGTCCAACTGCTTGACGTAGCACATGGGCCTGCATGATGAATAGGGGCACAAAAATAAATCAACTTATGCCAGGAAACATCGCAAGTCAAAGATCCCCAAAATGACAAAGCGAATGATGCCGATGGATGCCAAACCACAATTCACTTCCCAGTCTCAAACGTTTCATATTATAATGGTTTGTTGATTCCGAGGGGTGGGAGGGGTTGGTGGGGTAATCCTTGTTCATTCCAGGGGTGGGGGAAATATTGAAAATTGAGAATTTGGTTTCCATATTTCAACTATTCCAGCTTGAATATCTAGCGGATAGATATGCAAGCTTGGATGAAGTAAGCTGCACATTTGGGAGACCTGGGCTTTCAACTTGAAATTACTCAAATACACGGATTAGAATCGTCGCATGGTTTATCGGAAAACATTCGAGATCGCAACCGCGAAACTGGGTTGTGCGCTTACCTCAGCACTCTCTCTGGATTCAACGAACCAAGATTCATCCCTTTATGCATCATCTGCCGTTCTGCCGCTGCGATAGGACACCCTGACAAACTGAAAGAGTGAGAATCCAACGTCGCGAGTCATTGAAGTTGAGGCGACAGCCAACCCACCAGCGTGGCTAAAAATATGGTCCACCGTATTTTTGTATCCATGTGCCCACGGGGCCTTTGCACGGCCCCGATGCACTTGTCTGACCGACTTAAAGAAGCGGACAGGCTACGTCGTGTGTTTTAAAAACAGAAACTATTTCAAAGACAGCTTTGCACTGACATGGTAGCCAGCGCCTTTTCAATATTTTTTTGTAAAAAAAAATTAAAAATCACTGGGGTAATAACTACGGAGGTTTATTATAGCCACTGAAGCCTCACTGCAAATAGTCGCCTACATCGGGGCCTATGAGATAACGTGAAAACGTCTTTTAAACTTACGATTAAATTGCAACCTTCCTTGCTTAGGGCAGGCAGGCCTACATAAGTTTCAAAAACAAAACGTGTATAACATAGACATAAAACATTTTTCCCATGCCGCGCTTGTGGGCCTATTTTTTTTCAGTTGGCCTGGGGTTGCAGCCCCCCCCCCTTAATCCAGCGATGGTCTTCCTGATCATGCAGTGACTGATCTCCCCACCTCATCTAATATACCTCGAGAAAAATGAAGGAGCTAGAACCTGCCCCGTCGTTCTCTGGACTCACCTCCGATGGGAATTCCTGTTGCTGTTAACGTGACCCCTTCCGTTACAGCCCGGGGTGGGACACCTGTGGACAGGGGGAGACGAATAATGGACGGGTGAAGACCTGTTTTTTGCAGAAAAATTAACTGATACGGCATTGAAGCCTACTACCAGACTATACTGGAACTATATACGACATAATTAATCGAACGAAAGTCGAACCGACAACGGAGCGTGAATGATATAGTACCAAGTCATGAAAGCCATCATGCAGGATAGTGGGGGGGGGGGGGGAGGCAGATGAAAAGGCATTTGAACAGGAGTAATTAGAGAACAATTAGGCTTTTAATTACATCATTTATTGTTGAGCCTACCGGGTGACATATACAATCAGAAAAAAAAGAAAACATTGGCGGTGACATGTATTTCAAGAAAACATCTTTGCAATCAGAATCATGGACTTTGTGACCTTAAGTCTTTGGCGGAGAGCCAGAGAGTGCTGCAGCTGTCAGTACATAGCTGCTCTATTAAAAATGTGGGGTCATACGAAAGGTCAACCTCATGGCAATAATAGACAACCATCCCATCCATCCATCCATCCTGTACAGTACATAAATCATTGAGCGTCTAACAAGTTTCAATTTATTTACATAACAAGGGCCTAAAATTAAACGATGTATTTTTATCGCCTTTATTTTATTAAGCCGTTCTTCTCTCTATCCTATCCAACATACCGTGCCATTATACGCCGGGTACAGCGGGTAACCTGCTCTGGTGGTGAATATACACGCAGCAAAATCAAATCATAGCCTTTAGTAATTCATCCAGTCGAGGGTATTAACTCGATTTAAACTCTTCAGTGGTTCCCCCTCCCCTATTACCCCCATCCCAACACCATGCACCCTGCACCGTTCTCTCAACCTCCCGTATATATGTTTGCGTACACAATTAAATAACATCGAAAGCGTGCAAGGCAACCACCCGGGCAATTGCTTCAAATTTCTCCACGCATAACGATCCCTATGGCTATCAAAGTAAAGCTCCGTCCCGCTGACTTATGAGCATTAAACATCGTAGCTCTCCCCAAAGCATAGAATTATAAGCCTTAATTACTAAAATTTCGTATGAATGCACAATACGAAACAACGGGGACCGTGCGTCGAAACCACAGCTTGACAAATTTGCCGGCAAATCATATTTCGGAGACCTGTAGTACAATGCATGCACCAGCAACACGGCCGGGCAATATTAGGGAGAATAGGTTTTATAGTTATATCGTTGCAGGGAATTGTAGTACAATGCATGCAACAGCACGACCAGGCAATATTAGGGAGAATAGGTTTTATAGGTGGAACATTGCAGGAAACTGTAGTACAATGCATACACAGAAGCAACACGGCCGGGCAATAATAGGGAGAATAGATTTTATAGGCGAAACGTTGCAGGAAACTACAATGCATGCAGCAGCAACACGGCCGGCCGGGCAATATTAGGGAGAATAGGTTTTATTATGTGGAACGTTGCACGGCAACTGAAATAATCCTGTAGCTCTCATTTGAGCAAAGCTTTTAATCATCCTAAAAAGCAATGCTTTCCCTGAAGGCTAAGTCGTCAAAGGATTTTAGTTTCACGGTATCCCAAGGCTCCTTAACGGACCCCTGCTAACAACAACAAACCTGTAGTGAACCCCTCCGAACAAAGTGCAAAAAAAAACCTCTTCTTTGTTAATGAGATGTATTAAAAGAGGTTACTTCTTGAAACGTGTCTCTGTCTATGTGAAGCAGGATGAAGACGACGACATCAAAGCGTCGCAGTTTTAATGGATTTCTAAAATGTCTAATAATATTGCACCATTTTGAACAAAATACAGCAACACTGGGTACCCTCATCAAGAGTTCCATAAAAAAGAGCTAATTATTTAATTCATTTATGAGAAGATCTGAAGAGGTATGACAATTTTTATCTAACCTCTAAGTGAGCGTGAGCAGACAAAACCAACTTTAACAATGAACATTGTTACAAAACCACTGTAACAATGAACAGTGTTACAAACCAACTGTAACAATGAACAGTGTTACAAAGCCAATTTTAACAATGAACAGTGTTACAAACCCAACTTTAACAATGACCATTGTTACAAAACCACTGTAACAATGAACAGTGTTACAAACCAACTGTAACAATGAACAGTGTTACAAAGCCAATTTTAACAATGAACAGTGTTACAAAGCCAACTGTAACAATGAACATTGCTACAAACCCACTGTAACAATGAACAGTGTTACAAACCAACTGTAACAATGAACAGTTTTACAAAACCAACTGTAACAATGAACAGTGTTACAGAGCCAATTTTAACAATGAACAGTGTTACAAAGCCAACTTTAACAATGAACAGTGTTACAAAGCCAACTGTAACAATGAACAGTGTTACAAACCCAAATGTAACAATGAATAGTGTTACAAAGCCAATTTTAACAATGAACAGTATTATAAAGCCAACTGTAACAATGAACAGTGTTACAAAGCCAATTTTAACAATGAACAGTGTTACAAACCCAACTTTAACAATGAACATTGTTACAAAACCACTGTAACAATGAACAGTGTTACAAACCAACTGTAACAATGAACAGTGTTACAAAGCCAATTTTAACAATGAACAGTGTTACAAAGCCAACTGTAACAATGAACATTGCTACAAACCCACTGTAACAATGAACAGTGTTACAAAGCCAACTGTAACAATGAACAGTGTTACAAAGCCAACTGTAACAATGAACATTGCTACAAATCCACTGTAACAATGAACAGTGTTACAAAACCAACTGGAACAATGAACAGTGTTACAAACCCAACTGTAACAATGAACAGGGTCACATAACCAACTGTAACAATGAACAGTGTTACAAAGCCAATTTTAACAATGAACAGTGTTACAAAGCCAACTGTAACAATGAACATTGCTACAAACCCACTGTAACAATGAACAGTGTTACAAAACCAACTGTAACAATGAACAGTGTTACAAAACCAACTGTAACAATGAACAGTGTTACAAAGCCAACTGTAACAATGAACAGGGTCACATAACCAACTGTAACTGTGACAATGAAGTGTTACAAAACCACCACCAGTGTTACAAAGCCCACCGTAATGAACTCTGATTAAACTGTGATTGGAAACATCACTATGGCACGACAAACAAATGGAAATGATTCGTCAATGCTGTGCACAACGATGATGAATCCATGCAGCAAGTGGTCAATCCAACAGTGCGCACAGGTGGCAGAAATTGTTCGTAAAACTTTAACTTTGCGGATGCGAATTGGTAAAATTAAATCAATAAAATCGAATGCATTTGTTTACGACGGCCAGTAAGGAAAGTAAGTCTATGCATACAGGGAATTTCAGCTGTATATGCATAATTATAACACAAATAGAGGTCATGCAATGATTAGCAGATAAGTAAGTATGCTATAGTCCAGGACTGACAATTAAAGCTACACGCCGCCAAAGGCCTACCCTGAAAGTATGTTACAGCTTTTCTGAGCCAAAAAGTCCTAATTACGATTTCATTATTACCCATCTGGGAGTATGCTGAAAGACATAAATTCATTTTATAGTAGGCTATAGGGTAACAAACACAGCAGTGTCCATGCATGACTTTGGGAGCTAAATATGTTATAATACTACAGAATAAAGCGTGGCATATTTGTATCTTAAAACAGGTCAACGACATGATGTTAACCAATCTCCAACGTAACATTTTGGAGGCGTGGTTTTGGTTAAACCTAGAGCATCAATGATGCTGAACTCAACTGTTAACATAACATTACATTTACTTCTACCATTATACTGTTCTAACAATGACAACCTGAAAGACAGAAACGTGCATTTTTGATTCCTTGAAACACTGAAGTAAACAAGATCGAGTTGTACCGGACGAAATTGACCACGGTCGACAAGCGTTCGTTACTAATTTAAGCGACTGACGACTATTGACCTCCAAAATCATAGATAACTCTTGCTTACATGGACCACTCTGATTATGGCTTATGGATTTCCACCATATCTGACTGACCTATGATAATGACATAATGAAGAACATTGAACCTCAAAATCGTAACTGTTGTATCTCATGATTCTGCTGGCTTTTTCATAGAAACAAAACTGATCGACGAAAAAAACATTGTGTTCATTTTTAGAAGGGTAGCAGCTCACGACAGCGATTGCGATAAAGCATCCAAACGATGGAGAAAATGATCGAAGAAGAAAATTTGAAGGAAACCCATCTCGTCCCCCGCCTCTCAATAATCATTCTCGTCTCGCAAAGTTCTCCCTGCTATCATATGTATAACCTCTGCTTGCAAACATTTCCAACAACAGGGTTTGTTATAGCATGTTGCTATCAAACGGCGAGAAGTGAGGGGGACGAAAATGGAACCCTTTTCAATACAAGGACGCGACAATGGTTTGACCCTTGGCTTTGAGTCTTAATTAACGAGAGAACCAAACGACGGGAAAAACGGCGAATATTTTCGATTAAAACAAAACGCAAACGATCCGTCCAGAAAAAATTGGACGTTGAAAACACCAAACGACCGTTTTACCGATATTTGCAAGCAGAGATTGAAAGATAATTTGCCGGCTATATACCACTGTTTGAAAAAGGAAGGGCAGAAGGGAGAAGCATAGCATAAAACATAGCATAAAGATACATTGAGATCAGTTTGGAAAATGTATGGTGCATTATTTTACGCAGGACATCAGAATATTTGCGTGCATTCTTGACGGCGAGGGGAAATAATACCGAACTTATATCCCCCAGTCCCCCCCCCCAGATGCTCACGACTGCCGGGTAAAAATCAAAACGTAAGCCCCAAGATTTCACATTCCAACAGCCTCCGCAGCTGCTAAGGTCGCACAAGCCAAATAATTCTACTTGCAGCCGCCTGAGGATCAGAATGGGTCATAGGTCGAATTACTGGGGAGTGACTAACTAGCCCACCCCCTCCTCCCAACATATCAAGTTGTGGTTTATGGCCAGACGTGCTAGATTCATAGCAAAATAAGATTTCAGTGACTGTACAGCGTCTGGGTGGGTGCATGAGTCACAGGGTCAAAGTTGAGGGCTGAACAGAAGAAGAGCAGGAGGGAAGTAAAATATGCTTATCACAGGATGGTTTAAGACCTCACGTAAATGACCACCCACATGGTTCCCCCCCCCCCGATTGGTGCTATACTATACCTCCCCACCAAAGCTACCCACTTTACCCATCCACCCCCACCTACTACACACCCCCATCTAATTAAAATGAACAATAGGAGTAGAAAACGAAAAGAAATCTATTGTCTATTCACTTAAGACTGTGTTGTGAGAAACGTGGGACCACTAAATTAATGAAGGCAAAGGCAAAGTAAAAAAAAGAAAGTTTGGAGTATAAAGATTGACGATACATACACGTAGACATGAACATAATATTTCATATTGGGGGGGGGGTGTGGCTTAAGGAAGGATACATAGACAAGAAAAAATTAAATTGGGGGCAAATGGAATGATACAATACACATATAGAGGAGAACATAATATTGGGGCATAAGGAAAGATACATTGACAAAAACTGATAACGAAAGAGCAGAATGAAGGTAGGTAGGTGCAAGATACAAAAGAAAGAGTCATATCTTACTTTAGCACATGTTCGTGTAATTGCAGCACTGTGGAAAGATATAGAGGTAAACAACGTTAACACTTTCGATGCTCGAAGAATTCATTCACGGAGATTAATCAGTAGCCACGGGTGACCTTCAAAAACAAGTTGCTAAACTAAAATACAATCTTAAAAATAGGGGCACAAACATTTAACATAATGAAATTGATGTAGTGGCGACTTACAGTGCGGTGCGTCCATGCCCCCCCCGGTCAACGAACTTTCCCTTCCCTCCACTCTTCGTTCTTGCTACTAAACCGAGTTTTTAATGTTCGTAATTGGGCATTATAATACCAAACTAGACTAGTCTTTCGGGTCGACGTGCTTTTTCATGTTAGAAAGAGTTAGAAATTATTACGGAGACTTTAAGGGGTGCGACGACGGTTCGCATTGTTTTAAATAGCGAGATTGAGGGGACACAATCTCACGAACAAAACGACTAAACGCCGTTATTTATAATTGATTAACGGTGACGGGCGTGGCGCTGCGACCTAAAACAAACGACAGATGTTCCTAATTTTTGGGGGCATCTTTGACAGGCCCATACCACACTATACTTACCACACTGGGTGGAATGACACCAAATCTATATATTTCTTGATTTTCATCTAATCCAATGCTGCTTTTAATTGTGTAACAATCAGTTAAATGAAATTTATATACTTGTATTTAATGATACATAAGAATTTATATTGGCTGCAAACTCTGGTGGTACTAACATTTAAAATGAGCCATTTTAAGGTTTTCAGTACCTTTTTTTCATTTTTTATATTTGGATGGGGAGGGCTAGATTTAGCTGCAAATAAAAGTAAGTTAAAGGGCTGATTCTAATTTGAAACTATGCAAGTAGATATGCAAATGTAATTAATTTATATATATTATTATTACTATTATTTTTTTTAGTTATTTATTTATCTATTATTATTTATTATTATTATTGTTTTTTTTTTGAGGGGCGGGGGTACTTTTAAATATCTGTAAAATGTGGTGACTTAAAGGAACCATCATAATTTGCACTAGGGATATGCAAATTGAGTAAAGATTCTCCTTTAATTGATTATTTTTTTTGGAGGTGAGTGATTTGAACCTATCAATGAAAAGATGAAGCCTTCATATTGTGGAGTAACCATATTTCTTGCATTCTTCATTTATAATGAAAAAAATACACATTTTTGGGGTTTTTCAGTTTCAAATATAACTGTCCCACACACACAGTTTGATTAATTAAATGAAAACGCAGCACACGACGATGACCTTTTTTTGAATCCTCTAAGTGGTAAGGGTTTGCAGAGTTTATGCAATCACCCATCTCTAACATTTGACACCCGATGGTGCGGAATTAAGAGCTCCAAGTTCCTCGACCCACAAAGTACCTGTCGATTGTAAGACTGAACCCCCCCTCCCCCCAGGGTAGGCGAGTCCTGGTCGGGGAAACCAGCAAATGATGACCCCACGGGGTATCGGGAATAGACTCGATGTACAACGCTACGGTACGGCGTACCAAGTCGCGCGAAGTCCGCGAATTGTCCGTCCAATTCTCCCATCTTGGGGAGTGCCGAACGAACCGTTTGGCGAGTCACGCCGTGGAGAGATGCAGGGTCATGTAACGATCGACGCAGGAAAAAAGCAAGACGCAAAATAAAGAGGAAATCCTCCTTACATTGTTGTGGAATCTTGTCTCTATGAGGGCATCCAGACAAACTGTATAAAAAAGAAGAAAAAAAAGAAAGACTTCACCAGTAAAAGATTTAATCTGTTTTTGTTTAATCAATGAAAATCTGATTACTCTCGGCGGCGTTCCGTGTGAAAAAGATACTTAATTTAAATGGCTCTACCGGCTGGAAAATAACTGCAACGATTTATACGTTCGACTTTCGTTACATAATAGTCGAGTTTTAAGTACCCTGATTAAAAAAATAAATAAAAAATTGTATTATATTTTTGGGGTTTTCTTTCCTAATCCTAGTTCTAATTGATATTTTGCAGCTACTTGCTCTAACATCGTTTTCAAATTTTTAATTTATATTTCAGAAGAGAACAACGGGCGCAGCTCTTTTTGTAACTCCTAGTCGCCACACGCATACAGTCAACCAAGGTCATTGTGCAACGGTTTCCTGTAATATATGGACTTGTGATGCTAAAGGCAAAACAAATACTCCCTGTACAAACGTTGCTGTTTCCAATTATAAATGTTACAACATTTGTAAATA
>JAODAG010070710.1:0-10453 GCA_027574785.1 Orphnurgus asper | reverse complement strand
CTGTGCATCTAGCTGCGAAGAGTTACTTGTCGATAATAGTATTCCTTCGTATTACAGATACGATATTATTGTATAAAGCTGTATGCATCCGGCTGCGAAGAGTTACTTGTCCATAATAAAAAAATGCTTATAAAGTACTTAACGACACAATAAGTGTACCCAATGTCAATAAGTGTACCCAATGTCAATAAGTGTACTCAATATCAATAAGTGTACTCAATATCAATAAGTGTACTCAATGTCATTAAGCGTATTCAAAAATCAAAAAGTGTACTCAATATCAATAATTGAACTCATTTTCAATAATTGTACTCAATGTCAATAAGTGTACTCAATTCACAGTAAGGACGAAAGAAAACGAACCTCACTTCAATGCAGATAAAGATCTGGTTCACATTCACAGGCCACAATAATTATATGCGAGCTTGCCTGCCAAGGCTATTGCCATTTTGAATTTAAAGCAAACCTTGAAGAAGGGTCATCTGAAAGATGTTGGGAGTGCAGTAAGGTCGCTCTCCCTGGACCATTTTCAGGAATACCATGGAATGATGGCCCGAAGGTAAACTGTCAATTTCTTACTCTAAATATTATTTCTCTCTTCTTCTTTTTTCTCCTTCACTTTTTGGCAATAATTTATTAGAATAAACTGTAATTACCACCACCACTCTAGCTACTAACAACCATTAAAATAAAAAAGACCTTGAACTAAAGTAATTTCTTTCCCTTTTGTTAATTAAACCTTCACACATATATTAGGTGGGTCATTCCGTGTCAAATCTACCAGGGGTGGTACAGGACACCTCTCAGATTTGGCTGAAATTCATTTATAACTTACATCTATGTCACTAATGAACACATGCAAAATTTTAAACTCTAAGTCGTTTCGGTATTATGGCCTGTTGAAGTTGGGTGATACGTCTACTTAATGTGTGCGTGATTCGCGTTGTTACAGATTTTGCAATTTGTAATGCCTTTCAGAGAAACTTTTAGAAAAGTTACAAAGCTACAAATTCCACCCAAATAAACCAACTTAAATGAATCAACAATAAACTTAAATGTTCAGAAATTTTACATTCCATTACTTCAAAAGTTTGTGATCATGGTTGTAGGCCTTTCACTCTAGTTAAAAACTAACAATATAAAATGTATATTGTACAGTGCTCAACACAACTATGCCAGTAGTATGAACACCTGTAGATCAGTTGACTGATCAGCCTTATTTGGGGATAACTCCAAGAAGCCATTGATCAATCAAGCTCTTTACTCCACAAGAGTCACAGGATCCCATTGGTTATCCAGGTGTTCTCCATGAAGTACACCCTCTTGTTTGATAATAAGTCTATTGTGATGATGACTCCAGTAGCCCTAATTGAGTAACAATTCAGTTGTTTTAAGCTAGAGGTATAATCTAGTGACATCCTGTTTATAATCTGGAGACAATAGATCTGTACAAAATGTCTCCAGACATGAATACCTTAACTGTTTTCTACAGTAGTTTTATTTTTTTACAAACATTGGTAGTAGTACTTCAAGGAAAGGGGATGATTAATGGTAATAATCCTCAGAAAAAAATTTCACCACAAAATCTTCTCAGCTTAGATGGAAAGGTAACACACCTAATATGCCGTTTTCGCTTAATGGACCTTTTCTTCAATTTTGTTTGAATTTGTCAATCCCCATGAACCAACAGGTTTTATTTGTTCTTGATCTACCCACTGCAAATAATTACTCATAATCAAACAATCTCATGACAAATGAAGACAATAATTATACTTATTTTGTATTTCTATGATGTGCGAATATTGGCAAAATACCCAAAATTTCAAAATGCTGCCTGACCATGAAGGAGAAGAGGCACCAAAAAGAGGTCAAAGGTCACCCAGATTTTCTCTCTGGAGCCAACTTTGCCACCTTGCCAAAATGTTTTGAAATGAGTAAGTGCTCTCTACTTGATTGGGGGTAACAACATATGCTAGATATAACATACATGTGCACTATGAAGCTTTTCTTATTATCAGTTGTGGATATATGGGGGAAAGGAAATGGAAATTTGTTCAAGCAGCAGAACAAATTGGTGTTTTGAGCAGCGTGTAAAAGAAAATGAGGATGAGATTTAGAGGCCAGATTTGGATTATTTGGGTAGAAGTCACCCTAGGGACCAATCTTTAGCTTTGTTACTTTCTTTAAAGTGTCTCTAAAAGGCAATATAAAATGTAAAATCTGTAACGACGCAAATCATGCACACTTTAAGTAGTTGTACCACCCAACTTCAACAGGCCATAATTCCGAAACGACTTAGAGTTGGAGTTTTAAAATTTTGCTTGTGTTCATTAGAGACATAGTCAAAAATGAATTTCAGCCAAATCTGAGAGGTGACCCGTACCAATTTTCAGGAAATTGGTTGATTTGACACGGAATGACCCAGGTATCTCCATTTCCTCTATAGAACACCAAGACCTTACGGACCATTCAGCAAACAACACGGAGAAGGCTCAACTTGTGACCCTACAAGGCTTCCTTAACCCTTACTATACTAAACGAAACTGAACTTGTTAATCGGTCACAATGCCAGATCTCAGTAACAGATGTAGAACCACCAGTAATAGTGTGTCGTGTACTCTTTAACTAAGCTATAAAGTTATGCTGTTCCCACACAGCGCTCCACTGTGTACGAGTGGTATCCTGGACCTGTACATGTGGCCTCCGTTGATTAATAGCGCGGGCCACAGGCGCACAAGCGGGCTATAAATTTCAAATCAGATGGCCACACATGTCCACATGGCACATTAATCGTCGGAGTGCTAAAAATGTGATGAAAATCACCAAATTTGCTATACGATAGGATTATACAGGATGAGGATAGTCCAACAACCGAGGTTTCGTCCTATTCTTCCACTTAAAAAAAGGGATGAAAATCACCGATTTTGCTACACGATAAAATTATAGTGACTGTTCCTTGAGTAATTACATGGAACAATCCTATCAACCAATCACAATGCAGGTTACCAACAACGAATGGATGGCTAAAGGTTGTACAAAATAAAATTGATTTAGATAAAGGTACAATTGAGAATAAATACTGAAACTAGATTTGTCTTAGATGTCCACAACCACTACATATTTGAGCATTCAGGTGACGAAATGATTGGTGATCCATGATTGGTGTTTATGATGTATGCTACACTAGGCTACTCTGAGCTACCCTAGGTTACTCTGGGTTACTCTAGACTTGTACAGCTCCTGTGCTACTCTTAGTTATTACTATCACCAGTTTATTGATTGTTAACTATGCTCTTTGTATACAAACTTTTTATGAAAGACCGAAGTTCAAAACTATTTTGTGCAATCTGTACGAAATGATACTGTCGTACGTACAGAAGTATCATTATCTACAGTGGCAAGTCTTCCACCTGTGACATTTCAGATTAATGTCTTCCGTGATTATAGAGGCTATAAATTGCCTTCCAGATGACGCACAGACAACACATTGATGCTTTCAATGTAAACATGTAACATCTACATTAGCTGGGGCGGTGGTATTATTTATGTTTCCAGAGCAATTTATTTCCACTGGAAGATGCAACATGCATATAAAATCTTAGCAGAGAGCGCTGATTTACTAGAAACAGATATTCACGTCGTCTTCGTCCGACTCGCATCGAAGCTTGCCGTCACATCGAGGACCGATGACAATATAATCATCTCAAGCCACAAAATGATATGCACAATGACAAATAGTGCAGTTGTAATACATGTATACAGTATAGTGAGTATACCAGTAGATCTCATAGCCAAAGTCATATACAGAGCGAGCCTCCATTCAAGGTGAGACGGAGGACTAGCGGTGAGACTAGTGCCAGCCAGGTATGATTCGTTCAGCATGGGCTGCTCTGCAGCCATGGTGGTTAATGAGTTTGGTCCACTTCAACTCTGTTTATAGTTTGATTGATTCGATTCGATATTCGACCGGATAGATATCATAGGTGTTTTGCAATAACTTTGTTCAGCATGGCAGCAGTGCACGTGGTGATGAACAGGTTGCTCTCACCTAGCTCCCTCGATCTTTGAGCAAGCGGATAAAGAACGGGGGTCTGTCAGATGGAATGTTAAATTGGGGCCCAGAAAGATGGGATGGATGAGCTTTATGAGTCTATGAAGCTTCCTGACCCTTTCTAACATTGAACTCCCCAAAACCTTTGTGGTGTCATGTAGGTAGGACAGAGGCTATAGGTAAAGTTTCAGAGTATTGGGTGCTACAATGGACGGTGTAAGCATGTGCGCCATACAAAAATAAAATAGACTTACAAGTATTAAGTTTCCTCTAAACCTCACGTTAGCTCCGATAACCTAATCATGAGATAAACTGTACCCTATTTTAAACATTACATGGGAGCCAAGTAAAACAACTTAGCTTCATTCATTGTACACATTGTATAGCATGAAAACTTACAGACTTTATGACTTAATCAGCTTAAAGACAAATGGGACATATAACCAATATGCCATGCTTTTTTACAAAGAAAGTGTTCAATTGACATCATCACAAACCTTTTGGCTTTAAATTAAAGCAGGTCTAGGATACTGCTCATGACCGTGGAGCACTGTACGTTCATTGAAGAGCTACCAGCTACTATTAACCCTCTTCCGGCTTCTCAGGCTTTTGGCAGAAAGCATTTTATTCAGGCAAGGGCATATAATCAGGCTCCCATGAATTTGAACGGCTACCTTCTGTACATTTTTTGATGCTTCATTGGCAAAGATGTTGAGCTCAGATATGGGCTTCATGCATATAGCATGTTCTAGTATTGTCAATGTCTCATATATGTTGCTGGGTAGCTGAGATATGGTTTCATGCATACAGCATGTTCTAGTATTGTCAATGTCTCATATTATTGTTGGATAGCTCAGTTGCTATTGCATGTCATCATGTTCTTGTATAGTCAATATCTGAGATGTTATTGAGTAGTTGTGATATGTTTTTATACATGCAGCATGTTCTAGTATAGTCCATATCTGAGATGTTGGGGTTAGCTCAGATATGGGCTATTGCATGAAGGATGTTCTAGTATCAATGTCTCAGACTTTATAATGTTATGTAATGTTGTCTATGGCAGACAGTTCAATTAATGTGATATTTGCAGTATGCAAATTTATGTTTATGATTTATTGTTTCATGCAAGAATTGTCAGAAACATAAGTTATTACTTCCATGGTTGAGTTCAACGGATCTGCTCCCTTAATAAGATCATCCAGAACTACCTCCCTGGAGGGGGAAACCTCATCTGCTTAAAACTCTCTACCAGGACACGCATCAGCAATTAACAATCAAATCGGGTGGATATTCCCCCCCCCCCTCACTAAAATATAGTCATGGCCTGGCGACGTGTTTGGTATATGGTAGCTTGAACTGTTGATAACGATACATCATGGACATGTAGACTTCCTCTGTACAGATTAAACCAGTCTGATGGGGACTCATATTTATATGAGAGTGTGCAGAAGAAAAAAACAGGTACCAATGATCGGTGCAGTTGTGGTGAAGGAGGACATTGGAGCAATCTTATGTCTTCATATGCTTGGTAGGCTAAATAATCCAGGAATTTATTTTTGTTATGATCTCCTGAAGATTAGGGGCACTGACTGCTTTAGTTATTGGGGATGCCAAAGATCCATCGGAGGAGGAGGGCAGTCAGTAGTCATCATTTTTTAAAACAAGTTTTCCAATTATATTTCATTGGTGGGAAGACTGGACTTGCAGAAACTAGGGGGTGACTTGGCAGACATACAGGGGAGGGCACTGAACTAAGCTTATCTCAGATTGGTTTGAAGTAGAGTTTATGCAGAAAGAAGTCATAGAATACCCACCTGTTGATAAGTCAGGAAAATATGAAGAGTTCATCACACCCTGTATGAAGCAGATGATGCCACTTTTTTCTAGCTATCATGCAGAGGTATCATCAGAAAAATGTGGGGGGGGGAAGCATGAGTTGATGGGGAAACACTGCTCTTGGCCCACAATTTAGTTGAAAAGAAAGTATTATTGTTGGTATTTAATGATTTTCATTGATACCAAGCAGGTTCCCCCATTCTATCTGTCCATGCCCCTCTCCAATCCCTCCTTCCACACCCCTTTCTCTCTCTCCACCCACACACCTCTCTCCCTCCACACCTTTCTCTTTCCCTCCACACCTCTCTCTCTCTCCACTGATACTAATAGTAGCATGAGCAGAAAGAAGTACATGGAATACATACCACTAGTACATTTTAACACGACAAAATAGCAGCTGCGTGAAGCAGACAGGGTTTCTGCATATCAAATGAACCTCACCCGCTAATTATTCAAGAAACTTCGCTCCAATCTTGAGCTCAAGGCATCAGGAATTTAAAAATGAATACCACATAATTAGTATGCAATTGTTCATGAATACTGTAAGTGCATTTGACAGATCATGCAAAATTAGGAGTATTCCCGAGACTTGGGTCGTAAAATGTCTCGGTGATTCTTGTACGTTTTTTCGTCTTTCCTTTGAATACAATAACGAAGATTTGACAGATTTAGAGTTTTCTTTTATTTTGCGAGTGAAAATTGTTATGTATTAAAAAGAGAAAAATCTAGAGAAAAATCCTTTCGTACTAATGCAAAGTTGAATCCATGTTTCATGGTACCAAATTCTTTTTTTTTTGGGGGGGTGGGGGGACACCATATTTTCATTACAATTTTTGGAGGTTGCAGGGTCCGACTTCCAATATTTTATTGACAATGTCTTTTGGGAAAGCAAATTGACAGACAACTTTCATACTAAAGTAATCTAATCTACAGTATGTACACACTGCCACTATGCTGAATCCAAGTGTTTGTTCTGTTTGTATTTTTCCCCCTTGTTTTCACTATCTCCCTTGTTTTCCATTGTATTCTCCTTTCCCTTGTTGTCCTTTTCCCACTTGTTTTGTCTTTTTTCCTTGTTTTCTCTTTCTTTAGTTTTCCCTTGTTTTTTCTGGTTTCCCATGTTTTACCCTTGGCAAAACATTCCTCAGAGTTTTCTAAGATATTTGGATCCATGTTTACTATATTATATTAATTTATAGAGAGACTTTGTTCATTTTGATGAAATGTTTTAATCAGTTTCTTATACTTGTTAAAGAAACAGAATTTTCACATTTGAACCAGAGATCCACGATAAGAGTACCATCTCTCTCTTTTGTTCATTTTCCAGCATTGATGCAAAGTTAGACAACAATTTACACAATTTACATAGATACAAATTGTCAATTTTTCTATAATAATCTAATTATATGAAAATATAATCAAATCAAGGCCTCAAAGAAAATATGTCCACTTCAGGGATTAAGTCTTACATTTTATAAATTTTCTTTCATGAATCGATTAAAAAAAGAGCGAAGAAGATATTTAACATGGGCTTGCTCACAAACATCAATGCAAAATACACAATTTGCTTTCAAGGACATTTGTAAGTTGGTATCTTTGAAGGCCTCAGATGTAATTTTAAGGTGACATTAATTAATAATATATACACCAACCATGCTATAGTTAAAGGGTAAAATAAACATTTACAGACTGATTGATACTCAGACCACAATTCTTATACATAACGTATATATATATATGGGTCATTCCATGAAGTTGGATCACAAAGTGTGTTTCATTACAATAAGAATTCTTTGCTTTGACAGACCGATACAGAGAGCACAATTGTGTAATAATGTATACTTTGATTTGGACCTTGATGACTGGTACAATGGCATACGAGGCATTGGCATTTGGCTTGATAAAGGCTAATAGTAATAAACTAAAGATCCTCGCATGCAGACGGATACCGGTACTTCTGTCTTTTCTGCATCCTCTGAAGCTTTTACAGAAAACTTGAAAGTACAGTACTTGGAACTGGTAGGTACGTGGGGTGAACTGGTAGGTATTTGGGGGCGAAATGCCGGGTACTTGGGGGTGAACTGGCAATGGGGAAAACAACCTAGCCTAGCCTTAAATTGTAATATATCTCAACTTGGGAGTCTAGCCCTTAAGTCTAGCCCTATCATATTTGATTTATTAAATCTGGTTCTAACTGTTAAATTATTATTAGTTGTTAACATTGATTTTGTCTTTCAATTTTGTAGTTTTGTCTTTCATGAAGTTAAATAGGCTGCTTTTGGAGAAAAATTTGATGAGAGTAAAAAAGTAAAAATAATGAAATAATAAAATAATGTACATCAATCATATATATGTATGGCCTATGCAGGTATGACTGGAGGTACAATGTTTCCCTGTAATACTGTGGGACATATGACAACTTGACATAAGGTCATCAACTTACATACATTACAACATGCAGTCTATGGTTAGGTCCACAACCAGTTTGTCTCCAGACTTGTAAAAACACACAAATCTCAAATGCACTCCTAGGCTTAGGCTAGCATAATGAAGGAAATTAAAATGATTTATGTTACAAAAGTAATACTAAATTAGTACTAGTAGTAATATTAATACTGACCACACATAAAGTACCAGAAAATACAGTAGTCACACACAACCTTTCTAAAGCCTATATTTGTAGCAACATTAGTGGGGATGCGACTATATGAATATGGTGGATTTATTCTAACGTAACTTTAAAATGATTAGCACAGAGTTATAACCATTCAGTTACACACTGACGATACTGCAGACTACAGTACACAACTTAGTTACTAGTAGTAATAATGGCCGGTGTACGCAGTAAGCCATAGCCGGCCTAATGGCAATAAAACAATCCCATGTGTATCATTGTAATATTGGTGGTGTACTATGTAGGACTAAGTACTACTAGTAACTTACCTTCCTCGTTTTCCAGAGAATACGACAAATAAGGTATTGTAAAAAGAATTATTGAAACCGAAAATAGCAGTTTCAAAAGAGCCTCCATTCTAAAATCCGATATATACAACGTAAACAGTTAAAAACATGCTATTTGTCCAACATTGGAGGCCGTAAGCTGAGGTGGTCGAGTAATAATTAACAATAACGAAACATTTGCCGTTGTAACGTTCAATTACGGTACGTAGAAAATGGACATAGTTTAACTTACGTATAGCGCCACCATATTTACAATTAGGGTTATGTGACTGACATATGATGCCAAGGAAAGGACGAAAAATCTTTTTCTCTTTCAAGTTTTTCTGTTTAGATGATGAATCAATCCATCAACGTGGTGTATTGAGGAGGCGGTGGTGGATTTACTACGAGGAGCGCAAGAGGGTAACCCCTATTTTTGGCAGATTCAAGACTCTAAAACAGAACATTAATAGCGGAACCCATCAGGTGAAAACGTTCAGTAAATTGAAATGGGGCGAGTGGAACTGCTCAAAATTACGGTGACGTCCCTCTCGTCGTAATTTTGCATATTTCCCCTGTTTTCTAGACCATGGTGTGGGAGAAGCCTGCCCCACCCCTCTAACTCCGTATATATTCTGCGACCAGCACTACAGTTGTGCAATATTACTGAAACCAGCGCATATTATCAGGAAGTTATGCTTGAACTTGACTCCGTCCTATAAAAAATGTCGCAGACTACTGTAGCCTGGACTTCCTGGAGATTTTGTCCTGGGTCCATGTTAGATGTCACTATATCAAAGAAATAGATCACTGTTTCTCAACTGAGGGGGATGCGGGCGTCTTGGAGGAGTCCATGTAGACAAACGGGGTAAATGGGGCCGGGTTATACAAACTTATGGGGGTATTGAAATTTCAGTGGGTAATGTGGTACAGCGTCCTATTCATGCCGAATCAGCTGTAGGCTGGCACCGTATTGAGTGCCTTATATGAATTCCGATTATCATCGAAACACCAAGGAGTCAAGGTTCCCATTGATAACTATACCTATGAGATACAGTTGAGGGGCGGGCTGTTCCCGCATTTCCCTTAAAATAATGATTGTCGTTTTATATTTATCGCCGGATAAAATTTCATTAAGAACTTACAACCGACGTCTTCTGGTTCCCCCTGAAAAGGGCGGTAATGCCCAAAAAGTGTTCAGGACCATGGATCAGTGGATATTACTCCTCTTTCTATACGATACCCTAACTTAGCTCGGAGATGATCTCCAGTGAGAGGATGGTGTTCAGTACAGTTGAGTATGTTCCAAGATGAATCTCGATGGAGCCTCCTGTTCAGTTTTCAACAGCCTCCCCGGAGCAATGCACTACACATTACTCGTAGCATTACACTCGCCCAATGATCTCTTGGCGGCATGACAGTCCGCTGATCGAAATAGGATTTGGCTTAGTGGGAAGCTCAGGGTCAGTTGGTTGATGCAGTGAGTTTAAAACACAGTTCTCAAGACGGCGGGTGGCAGAATGTTGAAAATTAGAGCTGTCGGGAGTAGTAATCATAGGCTTTCCCCTTTATGTAAAGTGATGTATGTTTGGAGTCGTACCGTAATCATTGGTTTACCTACCGTAC
>JAODAG010070599.1:0-11938 GCA_027574785.1 Orphnurgus asper | reverse complement strand
CATGATTTACCGTGGTGATTATGGTTCATGATTTACCGTGGTGATTATGGTTCATGATTTACCGTGGTGATTATGGTGCATGACTTTTACATGCTGTCATAAAATGAAAGCATGTTTATGGGCATATATGCTTCTTTCAAGGTATGGAATCGCATGACTTTCAACTTGATAAAATAAATCCTACGCACACAGGGTCAAAGAGAGAGACACGGATATCCATGTTAGCATGCATGCATGAAACAAAATTTACCTGCATGATATTTACACGCCGACGACGTACAGGTAGAGAAAACGTGTGCGGATCTATCGAGCATGCTGCCACAGAACGAAGCATGCTTCGGCGAAGCGCACGACCGTCGCATGCAAGGCAGACGTCCGAGATGAATGAGCGCAGTCGCCCCCACTCACCAATTCCTGTCTTACGGTGCGGCATGCCCATGTACTCCGGGTCGGGGACCTGCGGGTCGTCCTCGCTGACCGGGGGCGGGCTACAACTGCTCCCGAAAGAAGACAGACTAGCCCCGTCACCGGTGCCACCTAGATTATTGACAGAGCCTGAAATGTAGGGGGGGGGGGAGGAACGTAGAAGAAAGCTGCCACCTCCGAAGGAAGGAAAAAAAACCCTTTCGAGCCGACGGTCCACACCTCCCATAAATAAGTTTAGTGTAGTAAAAAGGTTATGGTTAGGATCTTAAAGAAACCCTGTCCACGTTGTGATCGTGGATGAACATCGGCTTTAATTAGCAAGCCTCATCCTTTCGACCAATGTCCAGAAGTTAACGAGGCAGGCATGTATAACCCATCCATCCCCATCTTTGCTTCCCACCATTTATAACGCCCCCAATCTGACGAAGCGTACCTTCGACCTTCGACCGATTTCTCACGGACCGACGGTTTATTCGCTGATAATATTCCATCGAAAGATGGTTTATTCTCCCTCCCAAAACGGTGACGAAAATGGCACATTTTTTGTTATTATGATAGAAACACCAACTGTCTGTTTTGTATAATAACTGACCACCCATTTCGTTATTACGATAGAAACACTGACCGTCTGTCGTGTATGATATAACAGATCACCCATTTTGTCGTTACCATAGAAACACCGACCGTCTTTTGAGTAATAACAGATCACCTTTTTAACCGATCACAGAGCAGGATGGTCTCAAAACATTTGTAGGTTGTAGAACGATATTCTACCATGCAGTAGTAGCACACACCTTTAACTCATTAAAAACTAAGAAACTGGCCCAAAAGTAGTCATCCACGTTCTGCATGTAATTATTAATGCAGTGATGTGTAAAGATCAGAGAGATGTGGCTTTATAGCACAAAACTCTTACCTGATATTCCAGGTACTGAAATAACAAATATAAGGGGTTAACCATCTAGTGTGAGGGGGCGAGGTAGGCGGGGAAATGGTTATCGTTGTACAAATCAATCACCAGGCGCGGTATTTTTATTTTTCGTATTTCTCCTACCGAATGCGATGATGTTCGCTAAATAGGTCGCATTCTTCCTTTAAAGTTTTCAATTAAAGTAACATCCTACCAATTTATTTGCTTTAAGTGGTCAGCAGTCACCAACTATCATCATTTGTTACAGCTAAATATACAGCATTAACACTGCCACTATACAATGATTCTTCTCAACGTCGCTTTTGAACCGAAACAAAATTTAAAAACAAGCCAGAGGAAATAACAAATTGGAATTGAATCTGAAAGATGTTTATCGCTTTAAAGCCAAAAAGGCTTAGCTATCTGAAGGATTTGAATACTCCCCTTTTATTGCCATCAAACACGACCATGAAACTCCCACCAACATTATGACGAATAATCTCACGATTATGGGGCCGACAAAACTTTACCTGTGATGCCGTTAATCCCCTCGTCAAAGTCCGACACGTCGCTGTCCGTGATTCGACCGCCAGACCCCGGGGACAATTCTTCCCTGGGGCTGTCCTTGGTGACTGGTGACTTGGGCCTGACATGGACGCTCTCCTGCTTGAATGGAGGATGGCTGTAGAGGGGGTACCAGTGGGGTTCGTCGTCGAATGGTGCAGCGTCCAGCGGTATCAGGACCTTAAAACGAGAGGGCATCGCAGCGACGATGTTAAGAAGGTTTGCAAACAGAAAACGACATTTTCTGCGGTATCGACCGAAAGGTGGTCAATCTTCAAAAGATTTCAATTTCACTGCCGACTTCGATGAAAGGCAGATTACATTTCTGACTTCTATAAAAGGCTTTCAATATTTTAAACTTAATTTCAGTAAACTATTTTCAACTTAACATGTTTATGATCTTAAACTTACATTCCAATATAAACTTCATGCAGCTACTTTCAATCTTGGTACGGATTCTGGTACTAGAACCCAAGTATAACTGTGTGTATATGCATGGCTATAGGGTATGATTATTGTATTAATTTGTAAGAGGGAAATGCATAGAGAAGGAGAGGAGCAAATCTGCTTCTCCCACGTAGGAACAGATTGACATTTTTTTTTAAATTAATGTACAAGTTTCAAATGATCTATTAGAGTTCCTGGCATAACTGCTCACATATAACAATATTTACATTTTTTTTCACCCACATGTAAGACTCCAGGAACACCAACTCTGTCCAACTTACAGAATAAAACTGATATAACAATTAATCGAGCTGCACGACTACTTTACACAGAGCTATCGATATGTCAAGAACTAATTATCAAGTTTGTACCGGAGAGAAAGAGATAATAAAAACACTTGGATACACTTCCAATGGCCAGCGAGTTTGCCTTGGCAAAGACTGGCTTGGCTGCTAAGGAATTGTGACAGTTGGTCATTTTTTTTTATTCTGGGAGAATTTTATAATTTTATTACCCTCACAAATCCAGAAATATGTGGGTGGACAGACAGATTTGTCGTTCCCAGGAATAAACCCAAACGCACAGAAATCATCAATCAGACCAGTAGTAACTCTTTGAGCCTTACCTCTCCCAAGAATTCCTTAGCACCATAATTTTCAAAGTCCCAGATTGTGACTTCCAGCTCGCGACCCCTGAAGTGCGACCTTTCTAAGGGCCCGTACGTGAAGGTCTGGTTCCACTTTGGGGTGAGCGTGTCGACCACAGGTTTTGTTCTTCGTTTAGTCTCTTCGCTGGAGGTTCCAGAAGAGAGGGCAAAACTGAAGTTTTCATTTTGGTAAACATTTAAAACAAATGTATAATACTAAGTTTCTTCGTTTCCCTCGAATACAGCAAAACTAGGGAGGTTTGAGGGGGGGGGGTGAAAGACAGCAGTTTCGATTCAACTTTCGATACATCCGTTCACAGGACGACCAGAGTTGCGAACGGCTCGAGAGTCAAAAGCGTGGTCGGGAAATTTACAAAGACGCTGCCTATTCACCCGACCAGTGTTACCAGACTGAAGAAAAACAATCTCAAGTTTCTTAATTCACAAAACATAAGAATAATCTTGGAACATTGCACATAATCTCAACGATACTGTCAAACATGCATTCCACCCCAGAGGGTCAATTTCTAACACAGGCTGTATTACGTGACCTTTGCACTAGTTTAATGTAAACCCTTCTAGAAGAGACAGTTATGTGACCAAGGAAACATAATCTTCTGTAAAGACTACTGCCCCACGGCCTGTGAGCGTTCTTTGCTTAATTAATCCGAAGCTTGTCGCCACACAGGGCGATCTAGTCAGAATGGTCATTAACTCAAGGGAAATTATTTTACACTGGGGTTGGTTTTATAATGACCCCCGGTTTCTGTGTTGTGGACTGACTGGGGTCTCTGGATGAGGATTCAAGAGCAGGCATCGCCGCGTGCGGTAAGGTGCTGGCTATTATGTATATAGAAAGTGCTACGTTGCTCTATGTCAAAAATACCCAAGACGGGTGGGTGCAACATTAAACATCGACGAGCTCTGGCATTTCTCGCGATTTTTATGGGACACCGACCTCCTGTCCGGCAGAAGAAACATCTTCATGTACGGATTGCGGTATTTTCCGTTGTCGCGTGGTTGCAAGCCTTGCACACCGTGTAGGGTAACGTTCACGCCGAAATTGTTGCTGTCGTACCACAGTTTGATCTGCGTAAGAAGAACAAACAAACAAACAAACAGTGTCAAAGGCTCGACAACGACTCTGGCTACAAAACGATAGTCCAACGTGACAGAAGTAACGGAAAAAGAAGCCCAACGTTTTGGTCAATCGGGGGGGGGGGGAACGACAGAGGAGCAAACGGCAGACGGGATCCCCATCATCAGATACAATAAAAACTTGCTTTGGTTCTGAGATATACATACAGCAGGTGCCCCACCCAAAAAAAACTTTTGTGGGAGAAGACTTGCAGCAAGTCTACAATGTTATCATAGACACAGCAGACACAACTGCAATCTCTATGCTTCTCATTGACAGATTATGATATTTTAGTTTACATGGCTAAGACACACCCTACCCATTCCATTCCATCATTCCAACCAGGCATCGCCAACCCCCCCCCCAAAAAAAAAAAATGGTTTTGAAGAAACTCACCCAAGAAAGTACCTTGGTGCAAAACTGACCAGCTTCCCAGCCCCGAGTCTATTTTGATCGGACTGTTGGGACCTATAGATCGTTGGGCTAGAATGTTGCCACGTCGCGTGTAGCTGCTGACGGCTTTGTTGGTAGGATAGCCGCACCGTTTAATCGGTGAGGGGGCATCATCTTTACTACCACAGATACTGCACATATGGACTTAGCCAAACACTATCAATTCTCAATTCGTGTTAAGTTAAAAGACTTCAAACAACCGTTTACAGTACCTGGATCTCCCCTGCTACGATTGGAGAGCGCCCTCTCCTAGGTAGCCCTGGGCTGCCAGGACTTGTGACGGTCACGGAGGGTCTTTTGACTCTGACGTGATGAGGAACCGGGTCGTCGTCATCCCGTGGTTTGCTCGGAGATTCGTAGCCGCTGGAACCTATCGTAGGGTAAAACCGTACAGATGTATCTGAGATGATGCGGCCGTGACTAGTTTCTGTCTTCGGTGCAACTGGGAAGTTTCCTAAACTTAAAAAGTCAGATAAAAAAGTGAGTACACTTTTCACAGACAATTTCCACTCTTTCGAATGAAATTTATATTTAGTTGGATTACGGGACTCGATGAGACCTGGACACAAAGACACTCTACGGGGAATCTGTGTCCGAAAAAAGGACATGTCTCACTTTGACTGGATCTCTTGTTCATAGAATCGGGCCTCGCTGAACGGAACTGATGCGCAACTTTCTCTCGAGAGGACTGGCCCATCTCCGATCTAAAGATAATAAAACATTGTGCATCATTTGTAGGACGTCCACATGCTTGCAGGGTCTGTTTTTAGACTCTACAATAGAGGTTTCAGACTATACAGACAGTTTCCAACTCTATCTATACACACGTTTTTGGCCAACTACGTAACGTTTTTCTCTTGGAGAGTAATTTATTTCTCAAACTGAACAATTAACTTCAAATTGATAAAAAGCTATCTGTTGTAATTGAAGGCACACTCGAGTCTTGTATCTTGCATAATTCCCACTAAAAACACCGCCAGATCTGTTCAAACCAGCTAATGATGTTCATGAATACAGCAACCCGAGTTGACTTCAACCAGCATTTTGTCCTCGAGGCAAATTTGCTTCGACGACGTATGTATGCTTCTGCGAACCTAATCTGAATACGGGCAGCACTCGACCCGACCGGTAAAAACAAATATGGTCCGACCTTCCATTCTCCATTCAAACCCAGGGCATTAAACGTCGTCGTTATCGAAATCGTCGAGTTCGTTTGACGAGCGAGCGAGCATCCCTCTCAGAGGGACGGATGCAAACTGCGCAAAAGGCTTTAAAACGGACTGTTCCACTGTCAAAAGGGGGGGCCATAGAGCATTTCGACGATGGCAATGAACGTCACGTATCCCACGACTGACATCGTCGCTCCTGCATATCGGTAGATTCGTCCTGGGAGTACAGTTCGCCTCGGGGGCTTATAATAACGCCACATCATCATCATGCGATGTATTAATCGAATGATGATAAAATGCAGATTGACGTATGTATGGACCTGGAAGAGTACCGTTTAAATTGGTAGACTATAACTATACCAAACGACGGGATACACAAGTAGGATTTTGAATGATAATTGAAGAAGGAAAAAACAACCGAGGGTTATCGAACGAAAACCGTAGCTGCTTTCGTTTCATTCGCTATCGTCTACTTTACACCTCCGACGTCATTTAGGGAAGCCATGGTTCCTGGCATCGTTGGTTTCTTCTTTTAACTGTTTACTTTTCGCCAGCTGGGGTTTAAGGTAACCCACAGCAACGCATCAAAATTAATCCTCCCGATTTAACGTTATACAAAACCCTTCGGCATATACTTCTTCGCTAGTTTGATGACTAATTAATGAAACAGTTAATTACCCCAATCTACAGTTTTCCCTGAACAGACATCGGTTCGACAAACAGACGGACGTTGCAAAATTTGACATTGGCTACAATTGATTACATTTTACAGTAGTTCCATTTGCAGCTGCACTCGGAGGCATTTGCTTACGTTCCTTCAAATGTTCATCGATGAATTGGTTGCAAATTTTCGACTATGTTTGTAACTAGGACTAAAAATTTAAATGCTAAAGTCTGGACTGCATGGCAGCTCTGTCAGTTCCAAACAATGTAAACACCTGGTAACAATAATTCATTAGGGACATGATTGGATAGTCTTCCCCTTAAAGGAACACTGTAACAATTGAAACACAGAAATAAAGTAAAAACATGAATCTGAACTTAATATAAGTAAATGTCGGTCATCTTCAAGCAATCCTTTTTTTTATACTCAATTTAATAATCCCAATTATCACCAAATAACTGCCCCCCCCTAAAACAAAAAAATCCCCAATCCAATCTCTCAGTGTCAAACCACGTCATTAGTGGTCGGTCCTTCTTCCAACAGATCTTCTGATTGGAGAACATTAGATTTGCTGAATTATTCGCAGGAATGTCAAAAAAAAGAAGACAAAAAGGCACAAGTTTTCTTTAACATAAAATTGCCCTATCACTCATGTTTCGATCCATTTTTTCACCCACTATCTCGGTTTACATCACGTTGCAATCCCAAGGATTTCAAAGTAAATCAATTTTAAGAAAACAATTTTTCAATTCGTCAATAAACGTCAGAATTCCAAACCTCGATTACATCGTCACATCCTCCTCCGGTTACCTTTTGGTACCCGTCCCCCCCCCCCCTGGCTGGTGAATTTCAAAAAGGGCAAGAACAGATGAGTCACAGATGAGCAAACTATACTCTCTCCTCCTCCTCCTTGGCTCCTGCCCACGCAGTTGACGAGGGGATACAGTCATTAACTCGTGTAAGGATCGGTCTGAGAGGCTATCCCGAGACAGCCGGAGAAGGCTTTTAAAGGAGCTTATGTTTTCACGGCAATTTGAAGTGCAAAGATATATATATATATATATATATATGTATATATGTTTATTTACATTTTAAAACGCTTTAATTCGATATGGTGACAATATCTCTCTGGCGGATGAATTATTAAATGACATACTTAATTGAATTTTCAGTTGAAACTTTAAACATATTTTAACTGCTTATACTTATATTTTGACCTTTTCACAGCATTGAGGATGTATTTTTGGGGTGTAACTATAAATTAATCTGCGTGCATGTGATTGTGATGCAATGTGATGAGTTTTTCTGAGTGTTTGGACCGCACAGGTGGATCCTTGCCAGTGCGTACACAGTTTAGAGGTCGTTTTCAATTAATATTATATATCAGATGGATCAACATAATATTGTTGCAATATTGGTCGTTTCCAGCGAAGCTGCACGCACATGTTACTCTCACTAAAAAGGTCGTTTATGCCGGTTTGAACAGGGAGCCGGTACGGCTGCAAGAGGTTTCTCTCTGCAGACACCTCCACCAATCCCTTACACCCCGTCCTATACTTACCCCATCGGTCGCGCAACCACTAGTTCCACCTGAGCCTCGGCTTTGGACTCGTAAATGATGTTGTAGACGTCGTTGAAGTCCTTTCCTTGGAGATCGTGGCCGTTCCACGAGAGGACTTCATCTCCTGTTTCAATAACGAAGAAAGGCCAAACAAGAGCCGGGAATAAATGCAGGTGTATCGACGGTTGGGAGATGCAGATGCGGAAGAAACGCGTTCATATCTGCGCCCCCCCCCCCGGACGGGAGAGTTGTGCGAGAGTAAGAACAGCCACGTTTTGCACATTGCGCACGTTGCGCGACATGCTGTCCTAACTTTTAACGGAAGCTATATACTCATTATCCTGCGTATAGATCAACAGGTCGGATCGGACGATTCACGACCCCGTCCTAGACCGGGACTTGCCACACGATTAAATGCGACGGATCGGCGGAATCAAATTGCAATTCACCCGTCGGTTCACGGCTCGCTCGGGCCACGGGCGTAACGATCAGGGTGCAATTTTCGAATCCGATGGCCCATCGCACGTGTCTGCCGAATGTGGCACATTTATTTTGTCGGGGGAGATAAACTAACCACCAGCAGGCAGCGTCGAGCTTGGACTGGGTTTCGTCGCTGCAGTCGTCTGCAGACGGCTCGAACCGAACTGTTTATCGCCGACGGCGCGCGAGAAGCCGGGAAGAGGTTTTTTTAAGGTTTCGAGACTCGTCGTACGTTTTGGAGCTGCCAAACCCTTCCGAAATGTCGATAAAGGCAATAAAAACGCACGCAAAGAAGCTACCGTTGCAGCACCCTCTCTCGACGACGGTTTTCCACTTTACCTTGCCGCAGGTGTCCCACAGTGTCGGCGATGCTGCCCCTCTTGACCCGCGATATGAACGCACCCAGGCTGCCCGCCTCTTTCCTCTTACCCCCGACCACCTTCAGGCCGAGGATGGCGCTGGAGTCCTGCGGGGTACCTGCGTCGATCGGGTTCTTTCGGAGGACCATCCGGCCCACCAGGCATCCATTCTGAACGTCCTGCTGCCACGCCACGGGATTCTGTTGATAGCGTTTTAAGCAGCGTTAGACTTCCGAGTTGCACATTGAAAACCCACCGATGGTTTATCAGCCAGCGTTCAAATTTCGGATCAAAACCCAGCTGGACAAGACTCGATCACGCCCTTGTAATTATGGGACAAACTACATTCGGCAGAAAATCGTTAGCGAATTAAAACGGTCGGCGGCTCCCCAAATTAGAGAATAACAAGCGGCGAAGCCTCGATCCGGTTTTTTTGTTTGTAGTGATTATAGATTGCAGTTCATTCCAATTCTTCAACCCAAAATTAAGCGATGAAAATGGCAGACTTTTGCTACATGCTACCGACCAATCACGACGCACGATCTCAATAACGGATGGCAAAGGGTCGTAGAATACATTTGGTGAGGTTCTTGAAAGTTTATACCAAGAGATACATTTATTTAAAGTTTTACGTCAGCGATTGGCAAACCTTTTAAAATCTCGTCATTTTTAGGACAGTAAATGGACGTATAACGCTCAAAATAGGCGATTCTGTGACGCGCATACTGGAAATATGCCACATGGCCATAGCTAGCTGCTTTTAGAGCTTAAATTTGTGGAAGAATCTTAATGTGCTGTGCTAGCAATTGAGAATTTGCGAAGATATCATTTATAATATCATAATTTGACTTTGGGAAAAGAAATAGCAGGGAACCATCCTCCTTTTTTGAGGTCAGGATTTTACATCTATCCAGGTCAAGGTCATTGCCCTTTATATAGGCCCCAGAGGATTTATTTTGATACCTATATTTTTAGAAAATCAGGAACATCAACTGCATTTGGCTGGTTATTACATAAACAGCAGACTCAAAATTATCATCTGTTAAATGTGGGTTGCAAATTAGGTCGCCATTTTTTTCCTTCAAAGAAAAAATATTCATTGCATTTTAGTTGATACATTTCTCCAGAAGATTATATTTCAGCTGGCAATTTTTGGAAATTCTAAGGCAGAATTACAGTACAGGATTACCGAATTAAATTTGTGGATATGACTTGCAGGTCAGGCTATAGCCTATAATGCAGCGTAGGCGTGATTGATATTCAAAAGATTATAATATACCACCAATAGAAAATTAATCATTGCATTTTAGTTCTAATTTGCTAATTCGTTTCTCCTACAGTTTTCATCTTACATCTTTTTTTTAGTTGTTGCGAATATTGACGTTCTTCCTTCGTTTAATTCACTGCTCAACTTTTTCATTCAACTCGGCTTCATATGCTTCCTTCGTCAGGTACCAATATTTTCAATGGTACCTTTGACGAAACCAGCTAAACCATCAGAGGATTATAAGGTTGCCCCTTTCATGAAATAATTGCAATTAGTCTTTTAATTTATAAATCTTACTTTACACACATTTAAAACTTATATGAAATTTAAAAAGTGAGAAAAAAAAAATTGCAACAGTACTGATAGGTAGGCAGGCAGGCACAAAGGGTATGTAATTCATGTAAGCTACCTCAAATAGTATATGTAAATGGTGAATATGTCGATACTAGCCTAGCTATATCCCTCAACCAATACATACACATGTACATATAACTGTATATTTGAGATAGTCGTATGTGCAAAACATACATACCTCAAATATAGTATAAGTATGTAGATATGTATGTAGATACTAGCCTATACATACATACATATGTACATGTGAGGTAGACTTACATGAAGTACATACTAACGACAAGGTCACATATCTTGCACAAAGTCATTTTTCACACCATGATTTTTAAATAAGAAGCACAAGAATCACAGAACGACATCAAAGAAAACGTGCAATAATAATAAGTAAAGAGCATTCAACATGGATGGAGCCTTTGGACCATTGTTTTTATCTTTTAATTATTAAACTTGCAAAATGCCAGGTCCGCTCTAAGCAATTTGAAGTGACACCTTTGGCTAATTCGTAGTCTTGGACAGCAAAACTGGGGAAATTATAACTAGAGCTCTAGTAGTTTCTGCTGCAATGATATCAGTTGCAACGTTACTGTATGTATATTCGCAGCACCATGCAGGAACACCTGGACATATTTATCTCTATATATATATATATATATATATATACACATTATACATGTATAGAATACACGTAAATGGATATACTGCACATGTAGATAGTACATGTATACACTATACAAGTATACACTATACATGTATACACTGCACACGTATATATATATATATATATATATACTGAATGCTTATACACTGCAAATGTATATACTGCATATGTATATATACTGCATGCATATGCACTTTACACGTATACAATGTACATGTATATGCTGTGCATGCATGCATGTATACACTGCACATGTATATATACTGTATGCTTATACACTGCACATGTATATATACTGTATGCATAATTTACATGTATACATGTAAACAATGTACATGTATATGCTGTGCATGTATGTATACACTATACTGTACATTTATACACTGTGCTAAATACAGGAGCTATATCCAAGCCAGAGGGAAAATAACGAACAGAGGAAAAGGAGGCAGATCTGCTTCCAGCAGCTTCATATATAACACCCTCTCCTTCAACTGCCAGTCTTTTTGAATATATATCCATCTTCAGCAATCATTAAACTCAATTTAATAATCCCAATTATCCCAAAATGACCCAAACCCCCCCCCTCCCCCAAACAAGATCCCCAATCCAATCTTTCGAGTCAATATTAAACATGACCCATATACCAGATCTCTACAACCCCACCCCATCCATTGACCGCCAAGAAGAGCAGACCCCCGCACACGCGATGAGGTAGCAATTAGGTTGTATTTCGTTCTTCTCCAAATTTGAAATAACCCACATAAAAACAGAGGAAAAGGAGGCAGATCTGCTTCCAGCAGCTTCATATATAACACCCTCTCCTTCAACTGCCAGTCTTTTTG
>JAODAG010070488.1:0-16466 GCA_027574785.1 Orphnurgus asper | reverse complement strand
ATATATATGTATATATATATATATATGTAATGTATATACACATATATCTGTTTAAGCCGTGATTTAGAGGGAAAGCGATAGTTTAAAAGTCACCGGCAGAGGGAATAATATTTTAGGGGGAAATACGAGTATCGCCCTATCGCTTCGACACTCATTTTCTCCGCCAGGTGAGCTTTTGAGAGCGGAAAACTGCGCCCTCACTTTAGTTATGACGTATCTACTTGTGGAATTTCCCGTTCTTGAACAACGCAGGGGTGTCAGTATGAAGCTTGTAAATTTATATCAGCCATAAAAATGGCCGACCAGGGCAAATTTGATTTTTGGAGATTTCTTTTGAAAATGGGATTATATATATCTTTATTATCTCTTCACAAATGAAATCTTGGATAAATATGGATTTTAAAACGGGGTTTTCATCTCCTAAACGAAAGGAATCAAAAATCGGTTGTTTTAACCCATGTAGCAAAATAGTAAACGCCCTCGCAACTATCTAACCTATACCTAGCAGTACAGCATAACAGTTAGTGAAGGCCCAGACTATGTGTAGCCGGCCTAAGCCGAATTAGCCTCGCCCCTAACTTCGAATGTTAATGTTAGGCCTAACCAGTAACTGTGTTACCGTTGTCCCAAAATCCCCTTAAAACGCACTTTGTAGTATGAAAACGTAAAGTGGAAAGTTTTTTATGCTAACAAAAAGGTTATATCTTTTACTTGATACTTTCTGCATGAATCACTACTGGTGCCTTGTGGGGACATATTTGGAGTACATTATACCGCTTGGGCATACAGGTCATATATAAAAAACATTCTCCTTATAGTGCACTTTTGAACGATTTCCCCTCTTTGGGAAAATAAGCGTTTCGATTCTTCGGCCAAAGCTGCATCCGTTGCACCGTACGGGGTGTACCGTAGCATACGCGCTGCCATGGAAGCGGTAAGGTATGCCCATTTACTGCAGTGAGGCTTCGTCGCGGATTTGCCTTCCAACGCGAGACCCACCGCCGTCCTGCCAGTTTCATTCGGGCAGCGATAACCCATCGATAACACGTACATTCACGTCGCACCTCGCTTAACCTGTCAACCGATTAGTTGGGGGAGACGTGCGGGTCTCTCGTGAATCCCGAATCTGTACGTTCTGGTTCTGTTATTAACGTGGTAGCATTTGCATGGCTTATTGTGCAGGCACTGCTTCTGGAAGGAAACATTCTGCACAGAGTAACCACAATTTTCCTTTTACAGGACCTGGAGTGGTCTTTTGTGCTTGTGAATACAATTGTTCCAATGAATTGATTGTCGTCAATGGCTATTACCTTTTTTTTTACCTTTAAAAAAGTGAAATGAATTACATCGTTACCATGGCTACTGTTTCAGCTCTGATGTTATAAAATTGGTAGATTATGGTAGTGCTGTACCGCACGCTGTAAGAAAAGCGACGATAGAGAGATATCTATAAAGTGCAAGGAGATATTAAAGACCCCAAGTTATTACGTGCATACTAGAATGTGGAATGCTTTTTAAAAAATGGTAATTTGAATATATATGTATGTTATGTTAGTGTGTGATGTACAGAAAACGTAAGACCGAACCCTGAAATGTTTGATGTTTCATACTATTTCTACCAGGACATTGGTGTGAGAGAAATGTTTCAACACAGTTGTTCATGTCTTGGCTACGACAACGAAACAAGTTTGCTTTCGTGGTGCTAAATGAATATAATACCACTGTTCGTTGTATTAGTAGATTTTATTGCCGGAGGTATTTATTTATGCCTGATCTGATTGAAGTTTGCTCTCTCCAGTTTATTGTAGCGCCTTCGTAGAGTACCCGTTGCACCAACGCCCCCAGTGCATGTAACGATAATTTTTAATGAAGAACCCCGGCATGAAAATCGCCAAAAAACAACCTCACTTGGCATCCTCGCGCATCGCATCCCCAATCCTCTTTGGATCGGACCGAAGACGACATGGATCCCGGGGAGGGGAGGGGGGGGGAGCGTATCACCATGGTACGTGTAGCTCATGAATCTGTCGGAGGACAGCACCTGACGGTTAACACCGTGAATAAGTAGAGTGGATTAATTGATACGCGTGACCTCTCTCCACCCCTCCCAATTATTTGCAGCCCGCAATCGCCCTGTTCGTACGATCGGGCAACCACCATTCAGAATCATGGAAATCAATTTTTGGTCGGTCATGAAAAGTCACGCAAGGATGCCTCGCACTGCTCTGGTGTTGTTATCGGTTAATAATTTATGCGTTACAAATATAAATACTGCAAAACATACAAACGGTGATCTCAGAATGCTGACATGCTTATCATTTAAGTGATCCAGCATCCTGTTAAAAGCGAAATATGTACCCAAGGTACGCTACAAAGTCTAATAAACAGGGCATCTACCCTGTAGGGTCAATATTTCACAGCCATTACATACATGATTTGCCTTCCTAACAAACAGGGATGTTATATTTGTTCTTCTCCTGTGTCAGTTTTCGTAAATAATTTGGTGGAATAAACCGTCCCTGTAAATTGATCTTTTGGAAACTGATGGCAAGTTATTAAACTTGGTGGGAGGGCTATTAAAACCAGGGAAGCTGTTGTTTCGATGGAGATCCAGGGTTTCTTCAATCACGTTATGCTGGTTGAAAACTTGTTAATCCCTCTTGAAGTATTAATTCCTTGATTGACAGCTCTGTCCTTGGCCTTATCAATTTGCTCCTGCTTGTTCTTCAGCAATTAGAACAAACTTGAACAATTACTTCAACTTTAAACAATGCTTTGGAGCTAGGTCGGCACCGGCAGATGTTTACAACGGTGGAGTCTGTTGCACCCTGATGAGTTGATCGGGTGATAAGTTATATATATATATATAGTAGGTGATGTTTCGTTTTTAGTTGATAAGTTACATGATAGATGGTAGATGATATTTCATGATTTTGGTGATAAATTATTGTTAGGTGATTAAGTTATAAAGCATACATGTAATAATATTTATCATTAGATGATCAATATGCTATATATAGTTATAATCATCTGGTGATGTTATATAGTGATATTTATTGTTAGGTGATATTAGCTGAGACGTTATATAGTAGGTGATATTATCACATGATAAGTTCTAGAGTAGGTGATATTAATTATTAGGAGCCAAGATATATGTGCTACTACTGTATATTAATGTGATATTAATTTGTTATAAACTGGATAGTTACCGTAAGTGATATTTAATATTAGGTGATAAGCTACATAGTAGGTTATATTTATTATTAAGGGATAAGTTCTATAGTAGGATATGTTTGTTATTATATGCTAAGCTGTATTCTAGCTGATCTTTATTATTGCATTTTAAGTTATATTATTTATAGTAGGTGATATTTATTATTAGGTGATAAGCTATATTGTTGACTGTGATATTTATTACTAGGTGATAAGCTATAGTAAGTGATATTTATTATCAATAAAGTAGGTGATGAGTTATATAATAGGTGATAAGTGATAGGTGGTAAGGATATTTATTAGTATTATGTTAGTATATTATATTTATTATCTGGCAAAAAGCTACATACAGTAATAGGCTATATTTATTATTAGGTGTTATGAAATATAATATTCAGACAAACTCAAAATTCAGACAAAGTGTCTACCATGCAGTACTGAATCTTCCTTCTTGGTTCCTATGCCAAAAGCTCCGGAACCTACACAGTCAAGTTGGTCTGCGCACTTGTATGTAGATGATCCCTATTGTTGTTGGTGTAGCTAGCGTGCATATTAATGAGTGGACGTGGTTTATAACGTAAAATCCATTTTTCATTACATTGTACAGTAGCTGCTTTGTACCCTTAAAAAATGCACTTCCTTTATGCAGAAATTAAACGCTGCTGTATAGTGACAATTTAGCAACTTCCTTGTACACAGTGTCACTAAGGAGAGGGCAAAAGGCATACCTATTTAATCTTCCTTCTAGGTACCTCATAATACTTTAATTAGTCTGAAGAATGAAACATGATAAAATTGAGCCCACCTACAAAACCTAACCCCCACCCTTCCACCCTATACTCCCAACTCTCACATTATCCATTAACATTAGAAAGTACATCATTTGGTATTAATACAGTGACATGTTTCAAATTCAGCTCAGCTGCTTTCATACTGCAAAGATTCAAAAGTATAGTTTGATGTATAAATTGGCTCGAGTTTTGACCTCTTGACCCAAGCCATTAAACATTACGATTGGCTAAAATATACATGAGATTTCTTTCTCTCTCACTGCGCTCAACCACTGCAGGAATAACAATCACGACCTTCTGACGCTCAGGGTTGCGAATCGATCAACATTTCTAGTGAAATGCCAGCATACTTTTTCAACATAACTCATGCAAGGTAACTCAGGATATTGGTCATTGTAGGGATAATCCACTAGCCCATCAAATAAATGACCAATGTACAGTATGTACCATGTTTGATATGCCTCCCTTGAGTTATCAAAGACAAAGCACCACATACATTAAACATACACACATTACCACGCGATCATGACCCCGTAGATCCCATGAGCCTTCGGCAAGGAATAAATACGTTAATGTGAAATTGGGTGCTCCGATTGTACACCAAAACGTAAAACCAGATAGCGAGCAACTTTTGGAAATAAAGGATTTAGCTTTGGGATATACGGTAGTTCTCTCCCTCGTTTTTGATCACCAACCCCTTCTACCAGGCTCTAGGCTGGTTAAGAACTATATATAATGTTCAATATCAACAATGTTCTGCAGAGAAAGTAGGTTAAGGAAATTAATGACCAGAAATTAAGTTGCAAGAAAGAGCTAAATTTGTTCTTCAATTTTTGTGGAAACCTGTGCCCCTTGACAAATCCAAAACTCAGGGCAACGTGCCCGTTGCCTACCACCGCCTTCATGGCAAGTAAGGTTGTCGGGAGCTCTCTTCCCCACGAAGATATGAACCATTGAAGGATTTTACGTTTGACCCCGCCCAACCTTATGCATATGCATGCTACTTATATGCCCAGCACAAGAGGGAGCATCTTTTCACCGTGGAGGAGGACACAGGTATATATACATATAGTCCATCTGAAGTGCCTTTCTTGCGATGGCGTGTTTGCCAGCTAATTCCGCTAGGTTTTTGTGCTTGGGCTCCACCCGGCCTTCATGCATAATCAATTACATTATTTGCATGACCTTGGCATGTTTGATATATGCATATCAACACCAAAGTTTGAAGAAAATATGAACACCCACACATGAACACCCTCCCTCGACATTCGGAAATTGCTGAATTTGAGAAATATGTTTAAATGCCCCGTTGTTTAAAATTCCAGAATTTGAATTTCTTATGACCCCCTGGAATAATTTCTAGATATGCCACCGCAAGAGGACAACTTGGACGAACTAGCTCCAATTTGCATTGCATCATAACATATTAGAGGGGCCCTAAAACGTAAAAAGGAAGAGATCGACATGAGGTCGCCATAGATTGAAGAAACAAGAAGATGGGGGAATATCGTAGATTGGTTAAAGAATCGTAGATTGAATGGTGGCGGGTAAGATATATTCGGAACTTGGAACCTTTTCGGCCTAGGCTGTGTGGTAAATGGGTACGGGGCTTGAACACCCTGAAGCCAACCCCAAAAGTTAAAAAAAAAAAAATCCACTTCTTTTCGAACGTTTGTTTCCTTTTTTTTTTTAGTTCTTCCTGTATATGGCAATCGTGGTTCTTTTCAATGATGTCATTTTCAAACGTAGTCATGTCGCGTCGCTCATAGTGTGAACAGGGCATCGCGGTAAATCCCAAGTGTATTCATGTCGACGTTTTCTTGAAAGGATCCAAAACAAACCCTTCGCCCACTCTCGTCAACACCAATGTTTGATCTGTGTTTGTCAAGAGAGTTATTTGACCTGGAACAGTACTTCAAACTTCTTGTTTCTTCAGAATTATCGCAAAACCATTACTGCGGGATGGGCTTGTCGTCATCATGCAGGAGTTGAGCGGCTTTAACACGGCTGTCTCGCTCGCTTACTCGCTCGCTCGCTTGTTGTCTTGTCTTTGAGGACAATCTCATTGAGAGTTACCCGAGTGTGTCATTGTTGGACAAAAAAAACAAAAACAAACATATTTTAGCCCCCTTTGTGGTAGTAATTATTCAGAGAGTTGTACAGTTTTTGATGGCTGGCCGACTTTTGTGAGCATCCAAGCTAACACAAACAGAGGGTGAGAGTCCCCCTGGGGGTTTGCCAATTTTCTGTATGGCGCTGTATCTAGGAGGGTCGATGGGCAACCTCGTCTGCTGTAAGTGCATTGCGTTATATGTCGTTACCTTTGGTTCTTTTTCCTGTCGGTGCTCTGTTGCTTTATTAAACCCTGATGTAAGAGGATGTGCGGCACGGGGAGTGGTTCATTCACGGCTCGATGCCCTGTGTCGCTCGGACGTTCGCATGCAAGGGTTTTGCCTGCCCGATTAGACCGGAGCTGATGTTTATTTGTTGTACCTGGCAAGAACCTCGCTGTAGATGGCTTTCGGGCCCGCTATCTATCTTCTTGGCATTTCCAAGCTTCCCACTTGAGAATGCGAGGATCGAAGGTCCGCTGGCTGAGATTGCAAAGGGCGATCGTCTTCTGCGGCGTGAACCCTTGAGTGCTCTGGATCTGTGTGACCCTCGAGATCCCGAACTTGAACGAGGTGGATTACGCCAACGCTGGGAGGATCCATGGCAGGGGAAGGTCTGCGGAAGTGGTTACCACGGCGTGTGGCTTGTGATGTAACAAAGCTGTAACTAGTGTTGGTTGTAGATCTGATACAGCACATGTTTTCAAGTGGGAAATCATCATCGGTGAGACGGCAATGACGAAAAACTAAAAAAAATTAATAATTTTCATGATTTGACTTTACTAAAAGGTTTTTACATTGTATGCGTTTTAAATGGGTATAGGGTTTAAAATTTAGAGCAGTTAGTAGTAATTCTCAGACTTAAAGCAACAGTATGCTCATGTTTAGTTCTTGCCTTTAAAACTGAAGAAACCTTTATTCCTGTTTTGACTTTGGCACAAGAAAAAACTTGTAGAGTAGCTGTAGATCTGGTTTCATTTCATTTCAAAAACGTTGTACCAACAATCTTGATTCTTAATTCCTACGAGTCTTCCAGTTCATTTCCATGTGAAAACGTACTGCCTCTTACCCTTATAGCCAAAAAATAGCCCAAAAATTGTATTATGTACTGTTTTCTTTCTTCCCCACAGAAAGAATTTGCAAGCCAGGGTTTGCATATAGAAACTGAAAAAGAGTAAGTATCTTCCTGTTGTATTCCATTACTCTGACATCCAATGATACATGAAACCTTGGTTTCAAGGCTTGTAAGCAATAAACTTGCAGACCAGTCAGGAATGAAGTTGATTTCCAGACTGGTGCTGTACGTCATTATAAAAGTCATTATATAACATTCTATTGCATCGGAGACGGGGAGCCCGTTCACGCCGGGTGAAGATTCCCCTTGAACAGACGTCATACTCATGGCTGTTTTGAAGGTTTTGTTTTGTATCCCGTAATTCACCGTTTTTTTTTTTTTTACGGTGTTCTACAGGATTAGCTCGTATCTGGTGAATGTTCTTTCTCCACTCTGTATGGTAATAATCACGAATTAAACGTTAGTCCGATGTTTCGCAGGGTAAATACTACAAATGGCATTTGCAACGTTAATTAACGTTAGGGATGAATTAGTTACCTAACCGAGGCCTAAAGGCCGCCTTCCTTTTCTTCACGGAGGAGTGGTCGACTATCTCCCTTCAAGCTTTGCCTTTCATCCCAATTCCCCAAAACTTTCAGTTTGCTTCCCCATGGTTCTTAGGAGGCCAAAGATTTGAGTATAGTTTAGCATCTGTGGATCCAAGGGATTGGGCCCGATTCCCCCCCAGTTTGATTTTCCATTTTGCATACGCATGCCACGCACCTAACCCCAAAATGCATTTTACCAACATTTCCTACCACCCCCGCCCACCAACAACTCCCCGCCACCGACCAACATCTCCCACTTCGGAAAATCTTGGATCCACTGCCGCTTGCTTGTTGTATGTATGTCCACCCTCGATAGATTAATTTCAACACTTAACTTAATTTAGGCTAATCTTGTATCATTGAGTGAGTTCTGGATTGTCTCGGTCTAGGTAAGCTGTGTCGAACTAACGGCGGAGAAGTTTTCAATTCCATCCTGCAGGAGCCGTCATGCGGGACACTATGTAGGTTCCTGTATCGTGCCTGCGTCGTCCTTTCGCATGGCGGATAGAATAATCGATTAACCCACATATCAACCCTAGCATCCTCGATATAATTGAGTTAAACGGCGAACGGTATCCAGCTGGAAGTCTGGAAGTCCCTCTCGAATCTACATGTGTTCTTTTTCTTTCGTAGCACGGCCGCGATTTTATTTGAAGTCGGGCTGTGGACGGTATTACGTGTTACCCGTACGTGCAGGTTTTCCAAAATGGTGTCGCGTGAGAGAGGGTGGTTTACCGCTGTTATTTCCTTTGCGTAAGTCGGTAAGACGGTCAGCGAAACCAAGCAGCGGGCAGGCGGGTCGATTCCGCACGGTTAATTTCATAGGAGTAGCGAATGGAGACAGTTGTAACCTGGGTAATGTACGCTTCCGCACTTTTCGTACGGAGGCAAGCCAACATCGACACATGGACGCACGTGTGAATACGACGTAAACCTAGAGTGGGTTAGGGTAGAAGCTCTAAAACCGACTTACAAGTGTACCGACCGGTGAGCGAGCGAGTATCCCGGCAATAGATGCAGGCCTTCCGCTAACGCATGCCTCAGGAAATCCTGAGAGAGTAGCATGTGAGGCCTTACAGCCGCCAGGCCTGTAGTACGAAGCAACGTGTAACCAGCGCTGTCAGTTGTCAGATGGCAGTTCTTAACTAAAGACTGGCAATCTGCGCACTAGTGCAGAAACATTGTTTCGTGCCACGGTAGTCAACTTTGTAATACAAGTACCCATTTGGAAAGTAGGAAGCAATAGGAATGTGGTCACTATAACCCTCATGAAAAGAATCTGCAAGTCCCCAAATTACAAGAACCCAAGAATTGGGCAGTTAATTTAACCCTTTACTCTGATCAAGCGTACAGTATGCTACGTAGCAAATCATTCCTGTGATATTGTACCAAGTATTTGACCGATATGGTTTTATCCTGCCTATATATATCCGAACGGCCAATGTTCCACTGGGCAACATTGGCCGATCCGATCCGATATAGTCATGAAACATAAATCCTGCCAACAAATTAAGAGTTGTACGAAGTGCATATCCTGAAATGAAGCTTGCTACTATTGTCCCAACTCATGCGAAGTAGATTTTTTGATTAGATTGAAATTTCATAATAGCATTCAAATAGACAAGGATAACATCTAAGGATTATCATTCCCTTCAATGTTGCTATGGCGGAGTTCTCATTTGTTACGTTACCTGTATCAATCGTACCTGGCTGGAAATGTCCACACGCATCTATTGCAGCGCACGGAAGTCCTAGCCTTAGAGTAGTCGTTCTAGTGAGAGGAAACGGTAACTAACTCAATGCAGTGTTTTCGTAACATGTGAAAAAAAAAAAAACCCTCCTTTCGAAGGACATGTGAGATTACCCTTTCTTAGCGATGAAAAAACATGGTGATGTGCTGTTCGGACGTCTGTGGTATACCATAGCATTGCAAAGTATGAAGTTGACCAGACCTTTATGCTATAGGTTAAAGTGATACAGTGTTGTATTTGACCATTGATGACACGGCATATCAAACGCATAGTCCCTTCTCGCGACATGTATTTGCCGATGTGAGCTTTTTTTATATACTTTTTGGAAATATCTGGCCAATCCCCCGATCTAATCGTCTGCGGACCCTTCAGGTCTCAGCGTGGAGTTATTAACTATCAGATTAGTGATAACTTCCACCGCCTCGGTATAGCCTCGCATTTTCAACTCCAGATTGAACTTGCTATTACTCTTGAACCTGCTGGTCACCATTAGGGGGTACCCTAGATACACGTTGAAAATAAATAAATTTAAATAGAGAGAAGTATAGTCAGCTCTGGAGCTCAACGAACTATTTGACACTTGATCCTAGATAAAATACAACTTCATTTTGATAAAAACGTGTACGCAAATCATGGCTTGTAGCAGTCTGCAACCTCGCATCGTACTCCAGCGCTGACATTGTTCAGATGCCTACCAGGTACCATAAGGTGGTGGTGGTGGCGGTGTTAGCTACCAGATTTTCGGTTACTCAATGACCTTCACAGTGCATGACTTTCATCATTCTTCAATCAGGTTTGGATGACTGTCCTTGAACTTGGAGAGTGATTTAAAGGACAGCTCCTTCAAGTCGATACAGAAAACTGTACTCGAGTCTCCGAGTGGGATTGTCTGTGTGTTCCCAGCGCCAGCATGTTTCCACTTAAATGGTCATTTATAGCTTCTTGCTCAGCTGCCATAGTATGGAGAAATCAATTAAATGCCCAGACGAAGAAAAAGGTTCATGCCAAAACAAATTCCAACATTGATTGCTTATTAACCCCATTCACTGCTAATGCTATAAATGTGTATAATGACCTGTGCTGATCCAATTTGGAGTGCTACTGTAGGCTGAACATCTACAGTAGCATATATATGCTATATCGGTACACGTGTGCCTATAACTCAATACTGAGTGAATGGTCCCTTTGGCCTAACACTGTAACAGCGATATTTTTACGCCTATTTTTTTGGCGTGGTTGTTGATACATTGTATCAGTTTCTATACGTAGAGAGGCTGCCGTCCAGGATCATTACTTGTTGTGACGTAGAACATAGTTAAACGTTATGAAATGTAGGCCACTATTAGACGGTCCATTCTTCTAGCTTTATGTTGGTTGACCGAGTTGATATAGATTCTGTTCAAGCAGAGTGCTGATTGTTTCAAAGAGAATAGCGTCAACCACGTTAAACGGTACATGGTTTAAGCAGAGGATGAAAACGTTACGAGCGTGGATGTACGTGGCTCAGAGGACAGGTATATTACGAGCACGTTGCTTAGGTTTGAAAGGGTCAAAGGTTGCACTGTACATAATACTCTTTCCACAATCAAAATCCACAAAGTACAGCTGGCGTGTAACAATGTTTTGGACCAATCACTCGTACCATCATGTTTTGGGACCAATCACAGCCTATGCTACCAGGTTATCCTAATAGCCCATGGTTCCGGCAGTTCTTAATTATTAACGAATTAACCTATGGTTGCAACAAATGCAAGACCAACATATAGCACTTGATATTGCGAGTTCAGTGTGTCTTGGAAACTGATAAACTGCTTAGGTTGAGATTTATTGAGAATTGTATGTAATAACCAGCCTCCATAGAATATATTATTAGTCCTTGTATGTTGATACATTGTATAGATCAAATAATCCCTGCAGTTATTATTATGATTGTTATTATTTTTCCCATACTGGTTAAAGTTCATAGTACAATGATCAATAGTACC
Source organism: Orphnurgus asper (assembly GCA_027574785.1). Classification (NCBI taxonomy): domain Eukaryota; kingdom Metazoa; phylum Echinodermata; class Holothuroidea; order Elasipodida; family Deimatidae; genus Orphnurgus; species Orphnurgus asper. The sequence goes on along the minus strand of JAODAG010070488.1, from coordinate 4,953 downwards.
TGTACTGTCTTGTCTGTTGCGTAGTTTTGTCGGGTGCATGGTGGTGTATAAAAATTGATTGATATTGCAGTAACCATTGTCTTTGAAAAGTCTTTTTCCTTTTCCTGCGGTTAAAAATCAATAAGTAATGAAGTACCACTCGCCTGTCATTAAGCATTTCACCCATTGTTTTGGAGTATATTGCAATACTCTACCATTTCAGCATCAATTGGATATCCAATGCAGACAGCTGTTTAACGTTGTAGCAGCCTTTGCGGCTGTATTCTCTGTAACCCTTTTGTGGCTGTATTCTCTGTTACTTAACCGTTAGGTAATGACCCTTTAAATGTACGGTGCTCCTCTGTATTCAAGCGGTATAGGCCAGTCACGCAGTCATTTTCAAATCTGTTTTATGGTGCTGTCGTGACCACCGTGGCACATTTGTTCCTCAGAGAGAATAAAAAATTGGTATAAGCAGCGCAGTGTCAAGCACCGTGTGAACCAGTCGAGTCGCGTTTGTAACTGCTCTCGCCAGTTCTCTTGATTAAAACGTTTTCTGCAAAAAATGCCTGGGAATGAAAGCCGGAAGGGTGTTAAGGTAATACATGAATCACCTTGCATTCTGTACTCCTTCAGCAGTGGTATGTAAACCAAAGCCCAGATCTGTTAGCAAAATGTACAGGGTTGACTTTTTTGTGAGGCAGTGCCTTGCATGTAAAAGAAACTGATACTATGGCACTACAGTATAGGCAAACACAGTTGGCCTACCAAGATGTGGCTACTCCCATTTGTTAACAGCTGGATTTATCACCATTTGTGTCATTATGCTAATACATGTACGGAATGTTCCAGTCGGATTTCATGGTTTTTTCTTCTTGAGAGTGGATCGATGGTGTACCCGATGGTGTAGCCTTAATTAACCCTTAAAACGCCTAATGTTTTTCTGTGTGTATGCATGGATATGGAATGTTTTTAAAAATTGTAACTTGATTATTAATTATTAGACCTCATTATATACGCAAATTAGCTAGTTAGCTGTGCAGTAATCCATTTATTTCGAAAAAAAAGAAGAAGCCATATTTGCAACTCCTCCCTATAATACTTTAAAATACGGGTGTCGTATGTTAGCCTTGAATTTCAGTATAAAAATCCAGGGTTTTGGATAATGAATTACCAAGATGTGACAACAATAGGACTACGACGTAGCCCCTTGCCAAATTTGTGCTTGTAGATAGATACTTGGGAACTGAATCGACCTGTACAACCTCAAAAACGAGAGTCTTGCTGGGGCAAAATTTGAATTCTTATCGTTACTGCTACCATATAATGATGGACCCCCGGTAGTACGAGGCCCGCATACATGTATCATTAATGTCGTAGTCATCGCCAGCTGTGTGACGATCTTAGCTCACTTGATTTTATGCGTCTCTGGTGAATAAATAAACAAAACTACAATGACGTAACGACTTTGATGGGCCGTATCGTGACGTCGTTAGCTCTCGTGCAAAAATGTATCCAGGAACTATGTAGTCTGTTGTGACGTTTGCTCCAAGTTTTCTGTTATTCCTAGGCAATCGACGTTGTTCACGTGGCCGTGAAAACCGGTTCGACGCTCGCTGTTATTATTTGGAAACCTTCCCCGGCTTCCCGGTAAAAACCTCCGAGCCGGTTTGTGGGTTATAATTTAAATTGCAAGTTCTAGCCGAGTGGGTTCTTTGCAGTTTGCGCGCATGTCCCCGAAATTAAGCAGGCAATGCTTGTTATGCCTTAACGGAATGTCCTTCGATGTCCTGGAAATAGCAAACACAGAGATAAAAGTACAAGTAACCATCCTAACTTCAAGTATCTGCAAATATATATACAAGTGTTCCTTTAGTTTAATGTAACAAAGTAACGTCACAGCTTTGAAAGTAGAATTATAGCAGACGGCAAATGTTTGCCAAGCCCTAAATTCTTCGTCTGAATTGATATTTGCTATAATTATAATCTAGCAATGCTACAGTAAAGTGCAGATTTCTGCTTATCTTTGTGACAAAAGGTCAAAGGGGACAGAAACCATACATGCAGCATGGAAGCCAAAGATGAACGATATGCCTGAACAACTAAAATGTTTGTTGCTTTGTCGAGATGTCAATTTGATGCTGCACTAGTCGGAGGCTGCTACTATTTGTCTATTCAATGATGTCATAGCCTCATTAACAGTTGGAGCCCTACATTGGTTTCCTTAATCCAATTGGACAATAGAGGGTCTAGTAATTTGACAGTTGCCATGGCTAAACTTTTAATTGCATGCCAAACTCCTGTATTAATTCAATGTAACCATTAGTGTGATAAAGTAAAGAAAATAAAGAAATACATTAAAGTTTGCTGCCACTGGCGTACCCGTGATGTAAATTCAGACTAATTCATACAATTATATGGGACGTTGAAAACCTATAGTGTGAATTCCAGTGACTGCCAAGCAGCTTTGTAAGTCTTGTATACAGATCTCCTATCTACCATCATATTCCAAAGCACTTCTCTCAAATTTGGCAATTAAGCAGCAATTTCTGCGATATTTCAAAATATGTCGGCCTCCGTATGGATATGTCCAATCAGAAGCAGGGTACCGGCTATCGGAATTTTTAGAATTTCAAAAGCAATTTCAAAAACAATTTCAAACAACTTCCAAAACAACTTCCAAAACAAACCATTTAATTTCGATGTGACCATTGCTGTACTTTCGAGCAAAAATTGAGGTCCTAATTATAGGTCCCCTACAGTCCGTTGGATTCATCTCCTCTCCCATGGAGAACATCATGCCTTGTTCCACTCTTCCGGATCACCCTTGGAGCGCAGCGTGGTGATGGTGGTTCAAGAAAGGACAGCTTCATCATCTTCTTCTACAATTGGGGGGGGGGATCCTCAGTTTCAATCACCAAATCTTTTGTAGTGCGCTCTGTGTGTAATATTGATTATTTTAGTTTGAAAAAGGATAGACCTTCTTCAATGTTGAGAAACAATTGAGTCTTCATCTGGGTCAGAGTAATAATGGTAACTGTTTACCTTGGAGGAGTTTAGTATATCCACTCTTTGCATCTCTGTCAGGGAGGGGGGGGGGTGCACGGCAGGGCAGGGGTTACTGAATGACATGACTCTTACTTAGGTCAAGAAAGGAAAGGTGACCTTGCAAGAGTTTTAAAAAAAGACATCTATCACATTTACTGTACCTAGGCCAATTTTGCTGCAATGACCTGAAAGCAGGTTTCTTGTTTGTTTAATTTCCATTGTAAACCTACTTTGAGCTAAACTTTTAAAGAATACTGTAGGAAGGACTGTACTATCATTGTTGTAGATGGATTAATTTTCTTTATTGGGTGTATACTGTACAATGAAATGACAACAGAATATACGGCATGAAGTCGCTTACCTCGTTATGCAACCCTAGCGTTATACCCTCTGTTACCGTGATCTAGCCATCTGGCGTAATCTGGTAATAGTATAGTACTTAGTAGGAGTACGTGTAGTACAGTTAGGTCTTACCAGTTAGTTTTCTTTCTTACAACACTTGTCATGTGACATCCTAAGCTATTATTGCAATATTATACTGTTTGAAGGATTGTCTACATATTTATAATTATACACCTCGGCACATCCATTCATCTCTATATCCGTATCCAATAATCCAGCTATATGTGTATATATATGTTATTTGTTTTACTTCGATGCTGAGCCTTTTAATGTGTTAAAATATATCATAGATATCACACTTTATACACCATCATTTCTTACTTGCATTATTGTGTTTTAGTCTTCTCCATCCCCCTACCCACTTCTTCAACCCCCTCCCCACTTCTCCATCCCCCTCTCCACTTCTCCATCCCCCTCCCCACTTCTCCATCCACTCTCCACTTCCCCATCCCCCTCTCCACTTCCTCATCCCCTCCCAATGAATTCAATTCATTCAGCATGTTATTACCTGTAGATATAGAAGATTCTGCTGGTGGAAAGACAGATTTGTCCTTCCCAAGAATAAACCTAATGATGGGATATCACTTATTATCATCAGATACCAATGCATTTGAAATTGAAACCCCAGAGACTTTTCTTCTTGAGGGACAGATGAAGAATTCTAACTTGACATTTAATCATTTAGGCTTGGTGTTTCTCAATTTTGACCGTACTGAAAATCGTGCCAGGTGGGACCCCCGGCTTCAAATGATTTCAATCCACCGCCTTCGGTGGTTTGAGTAATCCTCATCCAGGATCGCGTGCGTTCAGACACTAAATCTGCCGGATTGACGTGAAATAAACCCCCGCAATTAACCAAAGGTGCATCACTGAGCGGAAAAAGCCTACCTATGTCAGAGACATTAGTAACACAAGGTTGGGGGGCATAATTGAACACTAATCCCTACAGTCAATAAAGTGTAGATCTTTCGTCATTTTACTAATGAGTATCGGCCTACGAGAGCAACAGGTCACAAAGAAGAAAGCAAGATGAAAAGGAACAGAGAACACTTACACTTCGCCAAAGTCTAGTAACGGTGGATCAAAATTTAATTCACCCTGCCATGGTTTCAGCGGACTGATCCTCACTTGCGTAGGAATTCCTAAATGGCTGAAATACGAAGAAAAATACAACAGGAGTCAACTTAAAAGTTTGACAAATGACATTTATGATCTAGGCAAAGTTGTATAACTTAAAAACTAATACTGGTATGGGGTTTCTTGCATGTGGGTCGCTGCACCAGGCAGTTGTAAGCTTATACTGTACATATATATGCAAAAAGGTGGGTTAGCAGATGGTGCCATAAATTTAATCTAATAATTTCATGGCAGGAAATACGTTCAATTTTTTTTTTATTAATAACTGTAACAAGCTATTACAAACACAGCTCAACTACTTTCAGATGTGTTTAAGGGCAAATGGCCAAGGCTCTGAAGGGGCTGAGGAATGGGAGAGTGAAGAGGAAGGGTAAGTAGGAAGGGGTG
>JAODAG010070157.1:0-16470 GCA_027574785.1 Orphnurgus asper | reverse complement strand
TACCACAACGAACTGAACGATCTACTTCCTGTGCTATACGATATAGCAACAACATTTGCATCCATTCCTGCTACTTCCTGTTCGACTGAACAGTATTGCCCTCATAAACATAGAACGGGCATATTCCAATAGGTGCATTGCCTCCAATATGGATCAAATGATCGATACCTTTGGACGAAGGAAGGGGCGAGAATCTAATTTTTTTCTAAACCTTACAAATAGGTAAACCTCACTATGGTTTTGATCGACTATTCAATGTTTATTAAACAACCGATATCGGTACGGTATTATAACAATTCGGGCAACTTGGTTGAAAATTCAATATTCGGGCAAATATTGACCTTGCCCCCCAGAAATATTGACCCCCGTACGCCTATGCTCACTTGTGATTGTGACTCGATTGTCTCAATGTACTTCAGAGAATGGTAATACCTCCCCTGCAACCGTATCAAATTCCCAGGTTTGCCGTCTCGTTTGAGCTGGTTCGACCTAGCTTGAATAAACCAGCGAGGATTCAGATGATAACTCATCTGGTTTCACAAAAGTCAAGATCAGTAAGTCGTCGAAGCACATGAAGTCGCTTTCCTCATAGGTATGCAGATCATAACACCCGGCACTGGCGTCGCTCTCCCTATTAACGTTTTCTCACAAGACACTAACATAACAGAAAGTGACGAGGCCCACTCACAATATCACGAGACAAATGTCATTCTGTAAAAATTGACGCAGGCAGATATCTGAATTTCCTGATCATTATTTTGTATGTATTATTGTGGACCAGGGGTACCTATTAGCTCAATAGAAGTATTGCGAGTAATAGTATTGTGTATTGCGAGTGAAGCAAAACACGTTACGTCGATCTTTTCTCATCTGAACAGGGCCACGCTTCATAAAAGTTTGCATCTAAGCACTAATCAATGTTAAGGGATGACCGCTCCCATTATATTACCGACCTCTCGAAGGACACAATAAGTGGGGAAAATTAACTCCCCACCGTCCAAACATGAGTAAAATGTACTCCACAAGTTGCAAATGAATGCACTATTTTGCATCGCCATTCCTTAATTACACCAAGATTTCTCAAAGAGCATAAAAGAACTACCCATACTCATTTCTCCCTCCTCAGACTCGGACACTGATCTTCGTCACTGGTCATATCGGTCTATTGTGTCAAAATCAGAAATTAAGATGGATTTTGATCACTACATAAGATAACGCTCAATCCGTCTGGAACTTACCCTTAATAATATCAAACTTAAGATATTTTAATGAAACAGAGATAAGATTGATCTTCAATTATGCTTGATACAATAAATAAAATTGATTGATTGTAAGGCCTCATTTATTTATTTATTTACAAAGTATGTATTATACAAATTGGAGACTAGTTTTAGTATAATATTGCATATGCTTGCTTATAATCTTCAAACAGTTAATATATATAAAATCGATTTCGCTTGCTGTCCGAGGATATCATACCCTTAAATATAAATAATGTAATAGAGTACATTGAATGAACTGGTAAACAACGCCAGGTATGGAAGATGTTTAACATTAATTTGGTTCTATATATCATAGAATGTCCCCATAATTATGTTAATACTCTTGAAATGAAAACTTACCCACAACATATTTTATTCTTAAGTCTGTATGGGACATTAATTAGCCAAGTCTATCATATTTATCGAACATACATTGAGTGCTAAGTTACACAAATCAGCATAAACTGCACATTCTATGAAATCAAACTAAAACTAGATTCTAAAATAATAAATTTGTCTCGAAAGGAAGGTATGTAGAAATTTTCTCACCTGATCCAGACACTGTAGATGTCGTACTGTTGAAAACTTTTGTTTGCGAGAAGTGAAATTTGTAATATGGTGTAAATTCTAGTAGCGCATAGATTGAATTGTTTAGCAAGTTGTAATACGAGTATAATATAAAGATACTGAATTATGTAGCCAAAGAGAATGAAATATGCCGTGAATATAGTTAGAATATAACTTCAGAGTAGGTCAATGTCATGCATCACCAGTTCGCATCAATAACCTAAAGGGTCAGACGCAATCAGGCGGTTACATGTCAAATTATTATATATTAACCAAACGATACGAAAATATATAGGGGTTTAGCAGCTTTGGAGATTTGCGGCTATTTGCAGTTTTAGCTTGAATAAAACGCAGTTCAGTCACAACGAACGAGTAGCACGTACCTCTCTACACAGCAACTATGAACAAAATCAGACCTTTTTGTCAAAGCAATGGTATAACACTGCACGGATGTATAACCAAAGTCGTGCTGAGCAGTTGTGGAACAAAGGATCATCAATACTTGTTATGCCTGGTTTCTCAAACGTTGATTTAGGATTAGCTGCGCAATCTACATTGTCGCGTGGGAGGATAATCCCTGGACATGCATCTCATGATTGTAATCGTATGTCACCGTTTAAAGTTGTAAGTTGGGCTCACTGTAACTGCCTTTTATGCCAATTTAGTAACGGCTATTTTTGTTGTTCTTTGAATGTAGGCATACGTGAATTACTGTAAATTAAGGCATATTCCGATGGTAAAATATGTTTATACATGCGATATTTGCAGCCTATTGCTAAATGGATCACTTTATCAGGAAGTCCTGATAAACTCACTACATACAATACAGTAGAGACACTTCAGTCATGCCGGTTAGTGATTCCCGTTACACTAGTTCGTATATGCTATTCGCGCATGCGCGAAAAACGTCACGATATGGCACATCGGGAGTCGAAATGCATTTGCACTTATCTCTGGTACACGAGACGATAGCATTGTCTGGGATACCATAGATTTCTTTCTGTATCATCTACAGTTGACACAATATCGTTCCAGTTAGAAGTAAGCAGTTTTAGTATATCGTTCTTGAAAATATCGTATTATCTTCACTAAAGACACGTATGCGGAATAAAACTAATGTTACGAAGTTACCTACGCAACGGCATATGTATGAAGCCATTGCACCACTTCGATCGGCATTTTCTCTACCATCATGTGTATAATATTTGTGGTGTTAATGACGGCCCGCACTGGTTAATTAATGGTGTACTTATGGCTTCCAAAAGAGACAAGCGCTAAGGATCCGATTGAAATAGGAGTAGGACTGTGCTAACATATGCCGCCTGTTCTTAAGAACGATGTACCAACAGTCGACCTTTTTACTAAATCATGTGTAGTCGTTATTTGTGTTAAGTACGGCATGTACTGAATACTGAACAGAGCCATGAGCTACGCATTACGTGGTATTGTACTCACCCAATAATCTCCAGTTCTTTATAATTATATCGATTTAGGTATGGGGCTGGAAAGTTGGTCAGCTGGTAATTGATGCCAAGGCATATGCTGCCGTTGCTTGGCTTAGAGCCCACCTACTTTCTTGTCGGGGTTTTCTTAAAAACTAGACGTCTATTAGTACTGTAGCATAATTCCAAATGTGTTATTTCAATCATCTTATTTCATAATGCACCTATCGATTGACTCTGGTATCGTGTTTTGCACGTAGATGGAGAGAGGTGTGTGACGTAACGCAACCGGTATTTTACTACGAAACAAGTGCGTGGGCCAGTTCGTCCTTGCGACGTTACTAAAAATTGTATATTATGAACGTGGCAATCTACGACGAGTTAAAGGATACGTCCAGGTTCCTTAAAACTCATTGAAACATGTACCAATGTGTAGAAAAAAATCAACTATCCCGTTCTACATCAAACTTTAACCACGATACGTATCAGAGTCTTTGCACGAATTGACCAAATAATGAATATTTTTTAGGCTCGTACGAAAGTATGTGACGTCATTGTCTAACAATTGTAAGGCTATGGTTCACCAATGTAAATACTTTTAATGTGATATGTTTTCTAGGAGAGGCATGAGTTTCTTGGTGTTTCAGCTCATAAGGGGAGCGGACAACTCCCATTAACGGTAAAGGATTCTTTTCCAGTTTGTGCATCCATTCTTGGGGATGGAACAATACATTATTTATATTCATCGAGAACGTACACATTATATAGTTTCTTCAAATTGATGGCATTATCATGGAATCCTGGTAAGTATTATTCATGCCATATAATCTTAGGGCTGCGCACTATTCAGCTATACGATTCTGCCCTTGAATTTCACAATCGTCATTGCATTGGAACTACTCAAAAATGAAAAGAGAATATTATTAGTTATCATTATCAATTAATTATCACTGTGATAACTAAAAAGGGTACGATGTGAAACATTTCAGGAGTAATGAAACATATAGTCCATAGCATGGATATACGGTAATTTCATTGCCATGATTATCTGCTAAATAAGGGCTTAGTGGTAACATTTTCGCATCCTATTGAGTAAATGAGCAAGGGCCAGTTTGAATACTGTACCAGAGTTGGTGATACAAGTGCCTGTATCTGGACTTCGAGGAATCAAAAGAAGCTCTATGAATTGGTTGCCATTATAAGTGTGTTTGCAGTATCCCAATCGCCAAATTGCAAGTCATTATTTATGATTATGATTTATGTTTTATTTTCAGCCTATTAAAGAGGAATTCTTTTGATATGATGTATTGTATGCGTTGAACCATTGTTATGACTTTCCGGATTGGTCACGACAATTTGAACAATTTAAGCATTATAAAGCACTACACACTAATCGTTCTCGTGACAAAAAGAGACTTTGTCCCTTAACTCGTTCGATAAATCAGCTTTATTGTTGAGTGAGTCAGTGCATAATCGCCACCAGCTATGAAAATATAGCATCTCAAAGAGGATAGCCGGATAGCGTCGTGGAACGGGTATCGTCATGGATGAATTTTTCAGATTATATACCAGGGACCATGCCTCCGGCTTAACCCATTCAAATTCGAAGGCGTGACTGGGGAAAGCATTGGTCATGCTCAGTCATGCATACAACCTCTCGCTCGGAACCTTGATTGGATCATAGGCCCAGATCACCCAGATGGCTTAAGGACTACCGACTCCACATTGCTGACCTCAATCTCATACGAAAACGTATGGAAGGGCCGGGGAGAGTGGACTAAAGTATCGACCCCAAGACAGTCAGTAACTAATAGCTTATTCCTCTCCCCTTGATTAATGGCTGAGAAGTGTGTCAGTTTGGCACCGTGGCATATGCTGCCGTTGTTTGGTATTGGAACTCAGAGTCAGATTCCGTCTTGGGTGCCGTGCTATACTTAAAATGCAGATTATATTATAAACTTTTATTTATTATTATTCCTCCAAGCATCGGAACAGGAACTAATTGACGGAACCCGCGCTAACTATAGTCCAACGCGGGCAGGGTTAACCCTAGGTAAGAGAGGGAATATAATTTTAGTAACAACTCATTCAATACTATATAGTCTACGCCTTGCCCTTACATTGTTGTAGTAATAGAGTTGCTCAACTAATCCGAAGATCACCATAGCCTTTATAAATTCTAAAATACAAGCTTGTGTCATTCAAGCAGCAGTTATCTCTTCCTCTCAAATCAAGGAAATTCACTGATGCATCGGTAATTTCTGTGACCAGTACGGTGATAGCTTCGCTGGGCGTAGGTCTGCGATATATTATAATATATGTAATATTAATACTAGTACTGGTACTCAACGACATAAATGATACTTGCAAGGGTCAAACGATATTCAACATCAAGCAAGAGTGTCTGCAGGAAAATTGGCAGCTATCGAAACTTTGTCTCATTTAGGACAATATGAGATTTTGTTAAATTAATTAAACTTGCCAACTCCCCTCAACAATATCACCAGCAAAGATAAGCTTGAAACTCTTGGTCTTCGAACGTGGAATGTGGGTGTCACTAGTACCTACGTACCTCACTTGGCCACTCCATTTCCTGGATAACAATTAACTCAAATGTTCGCCTGATCTAATTTTGCCCGTATATTGAAAATAAATGAGAATAACGTCACAAGTAAACTTTCCAATAATATACCATCCAATTGTTCTATTTTGCAGTATCCATATTTTATAATGACTGTTTAGTGCTAGGAAACTTCAGTTATTTCAGTTATATATAAGAACATTCGATCAGTCATGAATTGCTGAATTGGTATCAAACCATTGTTAAGAATATATTTACCGTAACATAGATGGTGCAAATTTTGATGGGTGTCCAAATATTTTAAAGTATTTGTTACATTCACCAATCCCTTTGAACCTGGCAGGATAGCAGCTTTTCATATCTATACTTATTATATATTTTATTGCATAACTGTCTGCATTCCATAACCCACCATGCCCATGTTTTTACACCTGTTTATATTCATTTCAATCTGGTTTGAACTGATTTTTTCTTTCACAGTTCCTTCACGGAATGGCATAATTAAACCTGAATCTAATTCTTCTGTAAATCAAATCAGCTATTCGTGATATTTTTTATTCATGATAGACTGTACCATCTGGTAATACATACTGTACATTATCATATGGTAATGTATCATCTAAACTACCATTCAACCACACTACTACTGGATTTTGTAAGTGTTCTTTGATAGAATCCCAATATCACCCTCAAAATAACATATATTTCGTTCTTGTGGAAAATGTAATACCCTTCACGAAGCTTGTCCATTATGTGCTATAATTTCAATTTGTCATACTGTCGCCGTATAATAATAGCCTTTTCTCAAGTTATGTAACTTATTCCTTGTTCGTGTACATATTGTACCCATTCTGCAATATATGTGAGTCCTGAACTTCTAGGTAAATGTTTGAAAATCTAATTATACTAAAGTTTCACCAGGGAGTTTTAACCTCTAAAACAAAATGTGAATTTTAAAATGAACCGAAAACAAAAGGATACAATCTAAGCTAGTTTTCAGGGTTTTAACCCCGAAACAAAATGCGAGTTTTCTCCACCAATATATATATATATATATATATATATATTTAATCTGTTCAATATTTAGACCTGGTAATTGACTTATTAAATGGCCCTGCCTAGCTTAGTTCCTTACATTAGCTGTGCTTCCAAAAGCCACTCGAATTTAACATGTTTTGGAGTGTTAAAGTACAGAGGAAGATATGTACTTGACACCGAGCATGTTAAAAGCATGAGAGGCTTTCGGCACGGGTATTCTATTGTTACAACTTATATTGCGACATTCCGGGAAAATTCCTCTTGCTATTCTGAAAATACGAGCTGTAGATTTTACGCATTCCAAAGCAAACGCATTATCTTTGTTATTTGCTTTTAACACACATGGTATCCAATACTCTTTGTTTGATTTCTAGAGAAGAAAATCGTACTGCGAAGGAATTAGTAATGCAAGTAGTCAATGTATGTCACATATAGTTCTGCTCCCGAGGTCAGATTAGCATCATATACATATGTTTTCTTATAATTACGATCATGTAACAATTACATGTACGTTTTGATTTACAATTCGCTAACCGAAATTCGTCAAACCTTATCGAATTCCAACTAGTCTGGTGCTGCAACCGTTTGGGATACAGTTCGAATTTTCCCTTATTTTGTGTCATATTAATGAGAAGCGTCATTTTACATATTCTTTGCAGATTGGCAATCTTAGGGTTGATAGTGAAAGTCAGGTTAGTACGAGCACCCATTCAAGGTGACAATCATTAACCTAAGTAAACTTTGTAATCTACTCTTTGTGATATTTCATCTTTGAAAACTTTGTTCACACACGTAGGTGCTTCCAAACATGCAGGCTTACATACCAATACAATGGAGTTGACTAGAAGCACTAGGTATTGACACTTTTATTAGGTCTCAATTGAACAACCTACGCGCGGTTGCGTTTTTGTCTTTAGCGGACTGATTGCTTAAGGCGGGTCAGACTGGTGTACTTGAAAGCATGCATCATGCATTTAGTAACATTTTCTAGTCTATATATCTGTATGTATCTCTATCGGTTGTTCTGTATATATGTCAGTCAATCTATCTGTCTGTAAATATATTTGCATCTCCGTCTATCGGTGTCTGTGTATCCGGCAAAGGGATTGGGGAGATAAAAAGTTTTAGATACCCTCGATGTGTCCTTTCTGTATACCAATATGCATATGCCGAACGTCAATACATTACCGCGATATAATTTCGTACTACAACCTCACATGTTGACATAATGGCTAAAACACCCACTGCACCCATGCACAATTTTCGAGGAATATATCATTGTAGATTAGCATCTGAATGATCTGAATTTGTTGACATAATGCTTGTAAATTGAACGATATTTCCATCCAACTTGGAATATTTGTCCAATGGCAATATCAGCAATAGTACTGGCTTACAATTGAACATGTGGCTGGTGCAAGTGTTTTTCGAACAGAGAATACTCCGGATATTTCATCCAAAATAATGTAACACTTTATAAGATCGATATCCCTCCCTTAAACATGGCCTTCCTTTTTCCGTTCCTGTGGTCGTCATTTTCTGATTATTCCAAATAGGTAAATTATATTCAGATAGTCGAAACTATAAAAAGAATATATAAACGTGGACGAACTAAATATTTGTTACAATAATACAGAAGTTTCTCATATTTCTGCCAGTGAGTGGCTGACGATTTAAATGCTTTCTGACATGTTTACTCTCATCAAAACCCAGTTGTTATAAATACACCAAAGATAAACGTAGTACTAATTTAACAGGGATGAAAAACGTAGAAAAATTAACTAAGTATGATTAAAATATACTGATAAACTGACTTCATTCATCCCGGATACCTCGAATATTTAACATGCTCAAACTTCGAACAACTTCACAAGTTACACAATATCCTATTTAAACCACCATCGATTTGTTTGTTTTAATTGACAATGACAGTATTTGTTATTTTGAGATTCCATATGCCATTCGCATTTTAGAGGGTAACGAATATTGGATGTTTGTGTTGGCCTTAAAATGTATATTATAAGTTGTAACGAACAGTCACATGTATCCCAATGCATTTTGCCGTGGAATTGATCGGTTTGGTGTTTTAATTTTACTTCCTTCATTACTTTAATTTTCATTTTCTGTTCTTTATGTATAATGTAAACGACTAAACTTTGGGAAGCGTTAGAAATTCGAGGTATCCATTGTACTTCAATCCTAGATTGAGAAAGCTACGAAACTCGCAATCATCGAGGATACAACGACAAAAAGGTTGACAGAAGATGTGATTGAACTGTTGCATAGGTTCTCTTCACAAATGCATAACTCAACGTCATCGATGCTGAGCCCGAGTTGCTTCTCTATCTCCATGATGCTCATATAGACCGATGAATCGATTTTGCCCAGATCATTTTTATTGTAGCAACCTGTGTCGATTTCGTCAGTTTCGGGGAAACAACTTGATGTCCTCGACGTGATGGAAACATCAGTATCTGTACATGAGAAAACATTAACTTTTATTGTAAGTTGTTATAAAAAAAATAGTTATATTTCAATCAATTTCACTCAGATTATTATAGGTCATCTCTACAGTATTATCATGTGTGATTTGAGTCGGTGTTGCTGAGGTGCTGAGATATATTATAAGATGCCAAACGGACATAATAACATCGTGTACCATCCTTCTCTATTAAAGTTAATTCAAAATTGCCATCTCTTTTGTGTTTCATTGTAGGTCATTCTCGATCGAAGTCTTCATTTGGACTGTCCAGAATAATCATCCACTCTAAAGCGGTTCATTTCAGATTGCTAATAACTGTTGTAGATGTTGTGTCGCTGAGATATCCACCAAGAAGATAGACATTATATGAAATAATAATTACATTGGAAGATATAGATCTGGCCACGGTATACCAGGTACGTAATGTCGTATGATATTGTCTTTAAAAACTAGTGCATTATGATGTCAATACCGAAGATCCGGGTCACTGTTGGCAATTCTCTGCAATGTTTGATCATTAATAACCGAGCTAGTCGGCAAATGTACCGAATCAGACCAAAGACGAATATCGAATTCGAGTCAGCATATATCGAACAACTTTAACTTATATTTCAGCCAACGGATAAGTCTATATCATGATACTGACTCTGTCCCCCGTATTCCCTACACTAAAATAAAAAATAAAATAGTGTTGACTCATAGCATAATTCAGAGGCAGATCAAGCATGATAAGTGACGTGTCATCTACCCCGTTGCCCAATATACCTTTACTATAACTATTAACAGAGCAGACACATCATCGTATGAGGGGGGGGGGTAACATTGTGTCAATATGTCACGCTCAATATTTCTTCCCAGTGCAGTGACGTCACTACGCCAAAATTTACGGGACATTTGGAATAGAGTGTAACATATTGGATTGTACTGGAAGCACTTCACCCAAGGGTTTCACCTGTTTGAGTGTGGCTCTGAATACAATTCAATCTCTCTGTATATTGCAAGGAAGTCAAAACGTTGACTGTTGCAGTACCTTCTTGTGTCAGCACATTGCAGTATAGTTTAATTTCCATTACAGCAGTACAATGCTAGTACTGTCGTATTGATAGTTTGACAGATTCGATCCTACTCTGGTAGCCAACACACCTTGATACATTTCATTCGAATTAATCGGGCAATAGCGTAGTATAGTTATAAACAATATATGTGGCTTGATTCATTTCACATCTCCTGTTATAGGCATACCCACAGCTATCACTTTCTCAGGATCTCGATTTAGTCCTCCATCTGTGGTGAGATGTCCACATGAATGGCAGCTGGCTTTACATGAGGCTGATCTTCTTCGTATTCAACTGGACATGGTTTCCCCTTCTCTATAATAATGGTATGTCCATCAAGTCCTTACTTTATTATCATTATTCAATGGGGTCTCCTTTGTAATAAATCAGTTTATCTTTTACAGTGGATTTGACACCTGGGCGACCATCAATCTCCTGATCTTGAGGCAATGGAACTATTCTGGACTGTAATGATATACCAAATGTCATTCGGAGCCATTGTATTTTCCAAAGTAGTGAGTGAGTTTAGTATAGTAGTTCCCTGATCTTATAGCTTCAATTGAAATTAAACAGCTAAGGCGGTCCTCATAATCCAATCAGTGAGAATATCCTCTCTCATGCTGGCTATGCATACTGCACTGTTACTTAAAATTGATAAATTTGCCAGATCCCCCTGGAAAAATCATGCCTCGAAACGTATGCACTGCTCTTCTACAGTCAAAGCAGACACATGGGTACCGACCGAACTCGAAACTTTTGAAGTGAGTGGTAAACGTGGATATCTGGCATCTGTTCATTTGTAGCACGCGCCTGACCACGAAACTATCAATTAAGAAACTGTTCAGACTGCATGATGAGTGGATGATGTAGTTTGGTGCTTAGCCACCCATTCAGCGATATAAGAAACATGGGTACCTCACGCGAAAATTAGGTTAGCTTCCTAGACATTTTAAAAATGATCCTATATTGAACACAGAACATAATGTACCCGCCATTACCGGTAAATGTTGATAGCCCTGCCTCGAATTAAAATTCAAGGCTGATCACATCATCCATTACCTTATGCGAGAATCCATTCTTAGCATCAAAACTGAAAACGTTTACTACTCGGCTCACATCTGGCAAACATTCTTCTATTGCTGGAATAGGGTAGTTGCTGTTAGAGGGCATTGTTCAGTCTCTATAGGATCAATACCATCTCATTTCCCTGCAGCTTGATCACCGTCACTGTATTGGTATTGTTGAGTCTCGTCCGTTTTTTCAATATCAAATACCATATGATTCCAAACGTACATGATAACAGCTACATCTTTCAAAACAGTTACCAAATATACAGGCAAATTAAATGACTTTGTTGCTTACCTGTAACCGTAACTACTTGTAAACCGCACTTGTTAAATCCAGGTAAACACGTCTGTTTTGTAGCGTTAAATTTAGGAATCATTTTCTTCCATGTATCGCAAACTTCACCTTCGGAACTGCATTCGCTCTCAATGCTAGTGAAACATTCCAGAGCCGTTGACGCTGCAAGGAAGTAATATTAATAGAGTATTATTTTCCCATCATGTGAACGACAAGATTGGTACGGTAACACATAACTGCATAATTATTGTCACCATATATAGGGACATATTTAGATTGGATTTTGTGATATTAATGCAGTTTAGTATAAGATTCCTTTGAGACGAGATTTCTATGAATCTATTAAAGGTTTGTCACTTCCACACACTCTGTACAACGTTTACAGTTTGATGGTTCAGGTCGTGTGATCTCAAGTGACCAGAGATCTGGGCGTGTTATCGGACCCAAGATAAATGTACTTACGCTCTACCATCTTGTATCGATGTCAAAATCTTTCGTGAAATGTCCTGGCTATGCAATTGGTAACTGAAGTATTAATTAACAAGCGTCGTTTCTTTCCCCCTAAAACGTTATTGACGAGATGCCAACTCCATCGTTTGTAAATGCATATCTTTCATAGTTTGATATATGACAGTATGTCAAATAGTCTACTAAAACATGATATGACAGACTATTCCCAATGATCCTTTGTGTTCTTATATCTCAAATATGATGAAATATTTCAAATCATTGTTCAGGAATACTAACCTCTAAGTATCAGCGTAACGGAAAGCACAAGGATAGGCAAAGTATTCATAGTCATCATCTGAAAACGAGTGTCGATATTATTATTATTAGTTGTAGTAGTATTAGTAGTAGTAGTAGTAGGTTGTAGTGTTATTATTATTATTATTATTATTATTATTAAATATCAACATTAGTCAATATGACATGATATTGCTATGTAGTTTATCTGACCATGAGTAACATTGAAGCTTATCTACATCTTGCATAATTTATACATGGGTGACATATATAGGCTATCACTTAAGCCTGCCTCAAGTAAAAAAAAAGATTTCTTTTTCAAACATAATTCTGACTACTGAGATTTTAGCCAAAAAATCACCATTTACACAAATCCACAATTTTATTTGGCTGTGATGGTCATGTCCAAAATTTCTCCACAATTTGAAAGATACTCTTCGTAGATTATTGTGCCCTATTGGAAGCTTTAGTTAGTAGGTCACAAGGTACTCGCCCCAACTTGAAACGTGTGCAGCCTCCCATTTATTGTCCATTATATAATATTGTCTCATTTATTGTCAACTATATATATATATAATATTGTCCCATAATTTATTGTCCACTATAAAATATTGTCCCTTGATTGTCCTCTATATAACATTGCGGCCATTTTCATTTTGTTACAACAAATATTATTCCAGGCTAGCATAGCTTAATTTTTCCAGCATAGCTTAGCATATCCAGCATAGAGTAATTATTGCAGCATTTTAACACTCTTCCGTCTCCATAGGCGTTTGCGGAGTAAACACTTCATTCAAACATGGCGAGAGCTGTAACAAATACGTATTGGGTGTTGCACCGGGAGGTAGTGACTTGGGCTGCTAATGACGATTTTGTTTAGCATTTTTGACATGTGTGAGAATATCGGAGATGAAATTTACAGCTCGCTCGAGCACCAGTGGTATGCGCTATGAAGCGGCTGAGACTACATAAAAGAACAGGTCTTGAATGTGCAATATGCGATAAGGGATTGTCGCATTGCCACGCATGTGTATGGTAGGTTGTTTTTATGATCTCATTGTCCGCCATGGCATATTTTACAACGTCGGAGTGCGGTTAGCCGCGTAGTGACCTCCGAGTGTAACACTAAAGACGCTTTATGAAGAGTGTTTAAGAAATTCTGGGGGAAATGAACTCGCTTGAACCTATCAGCTACTGCGGCTTCTTGTGTATACTCGGCATATGACCATATTGCTAAAATTGGGATATACACATATGCATAAGTGGCGCAGCTATGGATTTATTCGTTTTGTTTTGTGAGATAACAGAGAGAAATAATTTACTTTCTAAAGGGATGAGACAGCGGCTATATTGTATTGGCGCCTACCGTGTCTTTAATCTACCTAGATCACTGAAGGCCCCTTTCAGCACTACATGACGTTGCTGGAATCGTTGCAAGAATACATGCATATTAATAAAATGTGCACAGCATATCCTGTCGGTCGCATGTAGGCTAGTACTAACAGGTATATTCTGCTTTTTTTACCGTTCAAACCGGGAAACCCATCCTACATAACACAAGCACATGTGGATGAAGAGAGTTATTCCTGTGGAATGCGGTGTGAAATCTTTGCTGTTACAATAAAATGAAAGATCAATAAAAAATAAGTAATGAACTAATATTTTTCAGTAACAGATTTGGGGTAAGATGAGAAGGGATATAGGCTACAATTTCTATTCCATTAAAACAATTATTGCACATGTACTGCACGAATTTTCAATATTTAGTTTGCTGGGGTGGGGAGTGCAGCCTATGAGTACTTTCATGGTCTGAGAACAAACAGAATATCAAACATGTTGTTCCTATATACAAAACAGTGACAACTTTGGAAAACGTTGAGTATTCTCTAATTTATCGCAATTTTAACAAACCATGTCACATGTTATCAATACACTCCATTGAATTACTGTTTTCTCCCAGTCTAGTATGACTCTCTAGCATAACGATTTCCATATGTTTGCAGTTTATGTGTCCTGGGATTTCCAGTTCGCGGCTAAGCGTGATACAGATAGCATAACACACGCGAGCGTTGACATTAACATATAGATGGAATAAATATCACTTGAGTAATTGAGTTGGGCACATCAATATAGCAAACGTCACGTCACGATATGCATATTGTGTATTACAAAATAAGCATGATAACCTGTGCTACACGTCTTTATTGCCCTGCAGGATGTACGTATCATAGTTCACCGCTGCCAAACTCTGCTGATGTGGAATGGTTCCCGCCTTTGTATTGGTCCGCTGTACGTGCCACTCAGGAACTCTCAACCGGGTGGTGAACAAACTAATGGGGCGTAGTAGTGATATTAAAGAAGATAACGTTAGACTGGACCGCAAATGAACTGGAATAATGATGACCCAATGATTTTTATTCTTCTAAAGCGTTTTATCTAAACAAATAACAACTCATAACTAATATGGTACATGATTATAACACAAGTGAACTAACATTAAACATCGCGATCTTGGTCGGGCATCGCGTTATTGGTTGGGCATTACACTATCAGTCGGGCAGTGCGCCTCCGGTCGGGCAGTGCATATCCGTACGGGCACTTTGCAGCTAACAAGCTTCAGAAAAAATCCCCATTTCCACTCTCCGGTTCTCCTCCTAGAATATCCCCAAGATTCTCTCTCCGATTCTCCCTCCGGTTCTATACAATATGTTATACTTAGTATAATCGCCGAAGCGAACGCTGATTGGCTGTAGCGTTAACGTCGCTGCACGAGATGGAAAAAGGGTTCGTCAGGCGGTTCGGACGGAAGGCGGGTCGTTGGGAACGAGTTTCTTGGAGGAGACTCGGGGAGGAGACACGGAACGAGATTCCAGTGCAGAGTCTAGGAAATCACTGGGAGATGCAGGGGACTTCTAGCTGTCAAATGCCCGACCGGATTCGCGCTGCCCAGCTGGGTGTGCATTGCCTGACTAGATTCGCACTGCCCGACCAGTTTCGCGCATTGCCCAACCAGATGCGCATTGCCCAACCAGATTCGCAATGCCCGACAAGATTCGCATTGCCCTACCGATAGCGCGATGCCCGACCATTAGCGCGATGCCCGACCAGTAGCGCAGCGGGTATCAAATAGGGTTAAGGTCAGTTCACTAGTATTAGTTATTTGTTACTAGTTCTTTAAATAAAAGGCTAGAAACACATCATTATGGGTTATCATTATTTCGGCCCAGTTGCTGTCCAGTCAAATGTTTTCCTCTGTTAATATCTCTACTACGCCCCATTAGTTTAGTTACCATCCGATTGAGAGTTCCTGAGAGGCACTTACGGCAGACCGAGACACAGACAGGGACCGCTCCACATCATCAGAGCCAGGCGGCGTTACGATATGTTTCCAGAATACATGGAAACCTTAGGCAAATATCTCCAAACTATAAAACAAATTGTTCACCAAAAATATCCGACGTTTGGAAATTATAGGCAAATGCAAATATTTTCAGAACCGACACCAACTTTTCGAAGCTATCCGTATTTTGGAGATAGGGGCGAGTTGAATTGAAATCAAAGTAACTTTGAGATAGCAATATGGTGTCTCTTGTCTATGTAGGCCTACTGTTTAAAATTATTTATTATTAAAGTATTTTCATTTAATCATTTAATCATCCAAAGCATTGTGACATAATTCCAGTCAGCTGGCTGTCTAGATACTAGGTAGTAGGCGCTGTTCTTATTCCAACTTACTGGATTTCGCATGACTAACCTTCATCCTTGAATACACACAAAACAACTACTATGACTGATCTAAAATATGCGGCCGTAACACATTGGTATCATGTCTCTGAAGTAAAAATGGAGATTATTTTCTGTCATCATGGCTACGAAGATGTATATATATATGAGCGAGATCGATTCTCAAATCAGAAATCATATATTTATATATATA
>JAODAG010069935.1:2071-16474 GCA_027574785.1 Orphnurgus asper | reverse complement strand
ATACGAAATTCACGGACTACAGAATTTCGCTGCTGGAATAATGTCCTCTTTTTGGCGATCCATACTCAAAGATGGGTACCGCATTGAGGTAGCTGATTTCCCCCCTTCCTAGTCGAACGTTTTTTTGCTGTTAGTCAACTTTGAACTTAGCCATAGAAATGATTTCTACGATCCCGGCTTCCTCGAAGTTTT
The DNA here is from genome assembly GCA_027574785.1 of Orphnurgus asper. NCBI lineage: Eukaryota > Metazoa > Echinodermata > Holothuroidea > Elasipodida > Deimatidae > Orphnurgus > Orphnurgus asper. The sequence continues at coordinate 16,282 of JAODAG010069935.1, read as the reverse complement.
GTTGTTGTTGCAATGTGTTTACGACATTCGACAACACACCGGGAGAAAGGGAATCCCCGTTATTGCGAAATATGACCGAAGTTCCACACATTGCAAGACTGCCGAAGCCTACTCGAGTCTGATTGTCGAAGTTATTTAGTAAATAATTCGCTATTCGTGAATGTTACAGATACTAAGCGGCAAGCAAGTTACCAACTTAAATTAAAACTTTCAAGTATGCCGAGGCTAACGTTTTGTTACAACTATAACTAACTTGATTCAGTGCATCAGTTTAGTAATAAGTAATAATAGTACTACTACAGTACTAGTAGTAATTATACTGAACGTTCGCCTAACGTTAGCGCTAACTGCCTAGGGATTCTTAATCACACCGCCTGGCCTAGGTTACACTAACCGTACGTTACTCAATATAGCCTAGCCCTAGGTCCTTAATTTCGCTACGCAACGAAACACTCAATGTGGGATGTGATCTCAAAACAAGTATGACATGATCTAACTAAGACTGCAACTGCATGATTCAACCACCGTGACAGTGATACTTTAACTCAGTTAATAAGCTTCAGCAGCAAGTGGCTACTATAAGAAGTAGTACTAATTGCTATAGTAGCCGTGGTATCATTTTAATCTGTAGAGTTATTCTGTTGTTCCTGTTCATTTGATTCCATGTTCTTATCTATACTGATAGTTTTCATCTTGGAATGGACACTCCCTCCTGCTTTTGCACACAATTTTGCTACGGACAAGCCCAAAATTGCACCAAGAAATCTCCATTTAACACACGGGTGTCTGCAGGAATGGGGTACAAAGGGGGAGGGAACTTCCCCTCCCCGGAAAATTAAAATAGTAAAACAATCATTGTATTTCAAATTTTAAAACTGAAGGACACAGAAGTTTTGAAATACTCTCCTGACAATCAGGGTTTGCATGACTGCAAGACATCCAGGTGGCTTTAGCTGCATTTTTTCCAAATCTCGCAAGTTTATAATCCTCCGTGGCCTTCTTCCAACTTCACGACCTGGGACCAGCTCCCCTCACTTTAAACTATGCTCTGCCTTCCCTGAATGGTGTCCCTTACCAAATGAATCGAAATGTTCGTTTCGGCTGCAGTCTCTTGACCATGTATCGTACATGGGCTTAGATTTAGTTTGAGTTCGCATCTACATGTACAGTAGTAATCATTAACTTTTGACTTCAACACACTTCAACACAGTACACCTCCTCTGCAAAACTGTAAAATGGAACTAGTTGAGCCTCAAAATAGTGTACCCAGTAACCCCCAGCAGAATACTGAACTCGGATTATCCTATAAGCCAGGCATAGCATTTGGCCCCCCATCTGGCCGTAAGACAACCACGCACCCAATGTACCAAGAGGGTAATGTTCGTGAAGGAGGAAGGTTGGATGTTTTGCTCTATTGGCCTTCCTCTAGGTCAGGGGCTAGGGCACATCTTGCCTTGATGGTAAATCCATATTTAACATGATCTGATTTACAGAATAAGTTTGGATTTTGCAAAAGTGAATTCATTTCCGGGATACCCACAAAGGCCTGTGGGATGTAATTGCCATGTGGGCCCAAGCAGAATCTCCTATGCCTTCTATGCTTAATAAATATATATATGCCTCAAGCTTTTGGTATAATTATACAAAACTCATATTCATTCTATATTCATATTCTAATTCTATATGGTATATATGCTTCATGTAAGACCCCCTCAAATATAGACGATACATATAAGTTAGGGGTTAGGCTAGTAATTACATACACACGTACATGTATACACTATATTTGAGGTGGTCGTACATGAAGTACATACAGTTTTTGTCAGCGTGAGAACAGTGTGTGGTCATTAAATATTCACAAGTCATAATTCTGCCAAACTGATGGTGATTAATGGTGGTTGTCCAGGAATGATATTCTGCTGGGTTGAAACCTGATTATTGATATCTGCTCTTATTGAAGAACGAACTGCTCACAAAAAGTCTTGGCCATATAAACTGTACACTTTTTTGTTTGCACTTATTCAATACCTGTTGACGTTTATACCTATGGTGCTCTACTAGAATTATTTCACCTTATTTGTATGATAAAAATTACTAGTGTCTCCGCCGAACACGAGTTGATATCCCTCGTTACTTAACAGATATAGTTCAAGAGGTATCCGAGCATGTCAGCAGGCGACCCGAGTATCGTAATTGTGGCCCCACCCACCACGTCCCCTGGAGGTCCGTATGAGAGAGAATATTCTCGATATGAGGCCGATGAGGGTCTTTTAAGCAGCACCCCTTCCTCCGTGCCTGGCCAGGGACCACTAGTGAGCCAATTGGAACAACTGATGACAATCATCGACCATCTTCGAAGGGAAAACAATGATCTGAGAAGTAAGTTTATTAATTGGAGAAGGTTTATCCAGTTTCAAGTGTTAGCTAGAGAGCTCATTTTGTGTCATCCAACGGTCGGTCGTTCATAGCAAACTTACGATCTGTGTTCCTTTAAGGCATGAAAATGCATATAATAAAGTTTTACTAGCAAGGATATTTTCAGATATAGTCCTTCAGATATAGTCTATCAAGTGGGTAACTTTTGATGTCAATTATGCTCGCAATTCAATGTATGCACTCTCTGTTGAAAGGATGTGATTAATTATTTCAAAATGTCTTGAAAACCTTTGCTTATGATCAAGATACCAGCTGGCCTAGTACAAAAATCTGTTAAGTTCCCAGGCGTTAAAAAAAATCACCTTACTATCAACTGCTGGGAAAATAACTGGATTTTCTACAAGGCCAGCTGGTAATGTATCTTGCTGACAGTGATTGCATTATGTACAGTATGATACTTTTCAACAACGTGCAGAATTGGGATTTTTTATCTATTTTGAAATTAGAGCATGGTGTTGACAGTTGCTCCAATAGTTCAAGGGGTTTCAAGGAAATTGGGAAGGATAAACCAAACTTTGTTGGAGAAAGTGGATCTTGTTCTGTAAATAAATGTGCCTTGCACACATAAATAATTGTCAACATGTTATAAATAAATTGGGATGGAACCTTCAACCTATTCAAAGTCTCATGCTGATTCCCTTATACAGTCAGAATGTGTATCATTTTCAATTTACACGGTTAACAGACCTTTGGGAGAAAAGAAATTTGAATAAGAAATGTAATTGGGATGAATGGTTGCCTCGCAACTTCTGAAATTCTTTATCGAAAAAGGATGTCTCATAGTCCACAATCGACCCCGAACAGTGTTCCGTTTTGAGCCTAACAGGCATCCTAACCATTACTAAACTAAACTATGCAGGACACACTTCTAACTGTAGTGTGCAAACAGCCTTCAATTATTTTTCTCAAACTGGGAGGATAGTTTTCTTGAACTTGTTCTTAGCTACATGCAGCTATATACCCCTGCAACCTTGAATTGAATATTTTGACACTGCTGTATACACAAGTATATTGATAGCTGAAGAATAGCATTATATGTGTAACATTGGAAAATTGTTTTACTGTACTTACACTTTCTTGTCTATGCTTGTTTTGTTCAAAGATGCTTTGAATGATCAGAACCTTGTCATTCATCACAAATCGAAGAATTTGGAACAGATCAACAGCAACTATCGTCTATACGATAATATGGTGAAAGAGAAATATCAGGAAACTGCCAAGAAGTTCGATCAGTTCAGAGAGGAAATTAGCAAGTTGAAGTTGGAAAATGTGAGTTGTAAAAAATCTTCCTTCTCTTTGTAATGGCTGGCGACTTCGATGCTTTAATGACAATTAATCGAGACTTTCGAGGGTGCAAGTAACTATAACAACATACTCATGTTACACTCTTCACTTTCGTCGCGTACCTGACGAGAGAAGTGTAAAGTGTTATTGTTTGCACGTATATAGATGTTCCGCACATACGAAAATGAGTTGAATGAAGCATATTCCTTCAAATATTGAAAATGCGAGTTGAGAGTTTTAGTTGGATGAATTTGCCTCTGACGAATAACAATAAGTGTTTATGCTCTATACCAGATGCAAAGTTCTTCCAGTGTGTGGAGGCTTATGAGTCACAAAAACCAAATGGGGGCAGGAAGCTATAGTGTATACCACCGTAGAGGTCATGACCGACCCTTCCAACCACCCTCAACCCTCCCACCACCCACTGTATGCGCTATAAAGTATTATACCGCACAGGTAGGGTCGGGGGGCGGGTGTGCCAGAATTTTCAGAAACCAACCCCCCCCACCCGTTCTTCGCCCTCGTTCGGCGTTCCCTCCGCAGGAACGACAAATCAAGGACGATGACGTGGGCAGAAGAATCAGGGCCAGCCAGGGTGTGTCGGCGAGCGAAGAGGACCCTGCGCAGCAGGAAGCGACAGGGGATGGCACAGGAAGCTGGGTCACGTTGGATCTCACAGAGCAGTCAGCAGCTGGTACCGGTTTGGAATTTGATCATTTCTGCCGGCGAATTTTATTTGGAATTTGAGACGATGCTGCTATGTTACTGTGCGCGAATTACAAGTAACTTTAACGAGAGTTATTTTTAATGCCAGGAACCAGGTCAACTTCTCAAGCCCTGTATTGAGGTGTTTAGGTCGTTAGGTTGTAACTAATTATTACATGAAAAGTTCTGGTCATCTGCCCTACTTTTCTTTACCCAACTTTGAAAACCAATTGACAGTCGGGTCAAGATCTCCTAATTTTGGTATCGGAAAATTTAGTGTCATAATGTTTAAGAATTAAACAGTTAGTCAGAGTAGTCTAGTTTAGTAAGAAAAGGGTCAGTGAGGACAAGCGATCTTCACAAAAATACCCAACAACCCAAAATTCCCCCCCCCCAAAAACCTCACGAACCACCAAAATCTTACGAAACCCAGACAGACAAAAGTCTACCCACCCTGGAAAAAAGGTACCTTATCGAGAACATTCATTTAAAAGGCATTCACACTTTTTTTTAAACACCACAGCCGTGACTTTTTTTCTTTTTTCTTTCCTGCCGCGTAGATTGCAAAAGACTTACGTCACAACTCAATGAAGAGAAACAGAAGACTACAAAACTGACGGAGGAGCTGAGGACGGGTAGAGCCGCCAGCGACACAGTGCACGCCAAGCTGAAGGCGGCGTTCATCGATCTGTCAAATCTCAGAGAGGATAGGGCCAAAGAGAACCGCGACCTCCGAGCGAAGTTGGTAAATATATATATATATATATATATACGACCTCTTAAGGGTCAGATTTTCTCTAAACTTGGTACGAAGATAGGGAGTATGAAATTGCCCATTGATTTGATTCATCGTTTATGAAGGGGGATGGGCACCATGGGAAGAAATCTAGCAGAATCAGCTTGTAAACACACACTCTCGAGAAGGGCACATTTTATATACTCGAGACATATGGGTCCCTCCTTAAGGGGAAGGTGATCCCTGGTGTAATTACAAATGAGGAGTTAAGCATTTTGAAAGGAGTTGATGCCAGTCTTTGCAGGGGAAAAGCCCAACTTTCTAGTTTCTACATGACACAGATGTGATGATAGGTAAAATCTGTACGGCATTACTTATTAAACTAATCATGAACCACAAATTTTTATCAACCTAAAACCGGGCCAGTGACAATGTGGGTAAATTCCACACATTTCTTTTCCGAGTCTTTCCAACTACAGTACATCTGCCCAAGGGGTAGTGAGAGATTTTTTTTAGCAAAGGTGATATCGGTCATTTCAGAAAAAATGGTAACTGGTTTGTTATTGAATTGTTTTTGAATTGTCCCCAACTCACTATCATTTGACCCTCTTTAAGCCTCCAATTGAACTTTGACCATGGTATCATGGACTATGCTGCTATCGCTATGCAGCAGTAATCTGCTACGATTATACAACTTATGAACTTAAGAATTTTTACTTTATATTTAAGAATTTTTATTGACTCCACAATGTTGCATGAGGCATGGATTAATATTCCCTCCAGTGAATTTGTGGTTATGTGAGGTAAAATAATCCAAAGGTTATGTCACTTACTTTCCTAAACCTAATATCTGGCTCCAGTAGTGGATTTATTGTTGTAGGTGTATGAGAGTTTCACTTTCACATGGTTAACCTTGACCCTATCCACACCTGAGTCACCCTGTCTTAGGTTATGTTGCAATAGTCAGCCATGGTTGTGCAACCCCTGAATGTCCAATATGTGGGAGCGTACTATTGATTTGGGACTGTATAGAATCCAACAGATATTGAAGAGAGGGCCGGTGTGAGTATAGGGTGGAAGGAGGAAGGGGTTTGCAGGTGAGGGCAGCGGGATAGAAAAACTCAATTTATCATGTCAAAATTTTTTCGAAAACTGTAATTATGGTAAAAATTAAAATTTGAAAGTTATTGTTTGAAAGGTATATTGACAAATATTGGAGTAGAGTGGTCTGGTAGCATAGACAGACTAAACTTGAGATTTGAATTCTCTATAGATTGAAGAGGCTTTGTTTGTTTGTTTTATTTTCTTGAAAGGAGATGGGTGAGAAAGCTGTCATGAATATGCATTATTTACCTTCAGAAATTACCTCAAATATAATTCTTCATTCTGGTTTTATTGTTTCTACACAGGGCATCGACGTGGATACGTACAAAAAACAAATTCATTCTTTACACGGGGAACTCAAAGAAACTAAACGAAGTTTGGTTCTTCATGGAAAGAAGGTTCAGGAACTCCATGATGCCAATTTACAATTTGATGAAGTGTAAGCTATCAGCTAATATTACAACTGTGCAGTATCCTCACCGTATGCTGTGAAGGACAGTAGTTATTTTCATTAAGTAAAATAATGTTATATAGTTTATGTAGTAATTCAGCTATTTACAGGCAATTTTGCCTTTCTGAGGTGTCTGGATAGAGGAGACTACTTTGGTGGTCAATTGTCCACATTAATATACTAGTTTTGAAGTAGAAAAGAAATTATTTGTGTGGGCAATTAGTCAGGTAACCTTTTTCTGACTGAACTGATACTGGGATATGCGAGTAAAAAAATGAATAAGCCGCTGAACCATAGCATCTCTTGATAGTACAATTAGTGAGGAAATATCGTCCTGATATTTACAAGGGTTGGCATCTTTCACCTCGATCGTCTCCCGAAAGTAACAGAAAGGACCTGCTCCTCTTTCGGATTCGTGCTTTGCATGTACCAATCCTGTGAGCGAGAGCGTGGTCCAGCGTTGGAGCGTTCACCCTTATTGAACCGGACGCGTGAACCAACGGTTCGTTTCCTGGCCGGGATATGAACTCGTTCGTAGCGGTCCTGGAAACTCTTACGTATAGGGCAGCAAGACCGTAGATGGCGGCGAAATGGACGTACCAAAGGTGGGATATATTATTATCTACTTAGGGCCTGGGCGAGGTCAGTACCACAAAAGTTAGGCAATCACGATGTTTAATCTACTGTTTGGAACAAAAATCTTCCCCTGACGCACTGGAGACGGCCCACAGATCGATAATCGGGTAAACATTGCATGTGTGATTTTCTCTCAGGAATTCTGCTTACCACAACAAGTTGGCCATGTACGAGGAAGAACTGAAGAAGAGGGACGCATTTATAGAGCAACAAAAACAGAATTTGCAGAGAATATCAGCCGACAGGTTGGTAATTGACAGATGAAATTCACTATTTCTTAACCTATTCTTTTAACCTGAGTTGTGGTTTCCTTGGTACTTTTAAACTTGGGTCATCAAACTGGCTCTCTAGAAATGGCTCTACCAAAAAGCTACCGGAATGGTCACGTCATGTATGCTCTTCATGTTTGAAGTTAATTAGTGTCAATTATGCTCACATGCCCGCTCTGTTATACAATCATCTGGCAGACATCAAGACACAATAACAGGGCAATGTCTTGGACTCAACGCCGATTATTACAAGTGAACTGTTAAGCCCTGAATGTGTGAGAAAATAATTACTGCAAGCTTGGCTTTCTAAATGTCCCAATAATTCTTTGAAATTAAGGTAAACGGTTTTCATGTTTCTGTTCGATGTCTTTTAACATGGATAATTTGTGGTATGTATCATTTCAGGCGTGCCCTGGATGAAAAAACTCGTAAGGTGCAAGAAGCTTACAGGGATGCAAATAAAAAGGTGAGAATTGTTGACTTTTCTATGTATGATGTTGCAATGCCTTTTGTATAGTCAGAAGAGAAGGGTTTCTTTCAAACACATCGATTACTCCAGTCTGCCATACCCAGTTTAGGTTCGAGCTCCGATGGGCTTCTCTCTCAGTTTATTCAAAGGATCAACCTGCACATACTCAGGTCAGGTTGATGTTCTGATAGGCTTCTCTCTCAGTTTATTCAAAGGACTCATGATATTAAGCCACATTGGTTATGATGATCAATGTGACACTGCGATATGTCATTGATGCCTGCAGTTATTTCTTTTTCTATTCAGCTAGGTATGATATGCTTTTGACTTGAATCAGCAACTTTTTCATCCATGGGTCGTCCTTTGTTATTTTTGGTAGTCAGCTTGAACCTTGTAATTGTAACATATGCCTCGGTGATATAATGTGCAGAATTGAAAGCAATAACAGTACCAAAAGTACCAAATGTCATGCATAGTGAAGGTTAGGTATGGGAATGCCGGCATGAGAATTTATACTGCATTGGAATCACTGAAAGGATTTCATTAAATACAGCAAAAAAATAATACTAATTTGTGGAAAGCAAGATATTTGCGCAGATCCCGGCATGCAACTGATAGATCAAGGTCAACAGATTTGATGGGTTCCCATTCCTTTAGAATGGCTGGCACCCTCTTTGGCACCATCAGGCGACTCCAATTGCATAACAGCTGTAAACGTCCAAGGACTATTGGTAGCAGGCATGATGTAAAACAGGTGATGAGGAGAGGCAGTAGCTAGACTTATGCAATGGAAGATAACTGGATGATTACAGAACGGAGGGAGAACAAAACTCCTTTTTGTTTAGTGTAAATTTCTTGACTAGGTCTATATTCTAAAGGGGTAAACAAGAAGTTTATTAACCTTGCAACATTTTGTTGCTTCCTTTGTTAAAGCATGGACTTATTTTTATTTAACACTCGTACAGGTTGTTGACAAAAGTGACGAGGTGAATAGTCTAACAGCGAGGATTTTCTCGATGGAGGAATCGTTAGAGTCAAGAGACCGAAAGCTGCAGGGATCAGAAGAAGACAAAACGCTCTTAAATGTACAGGTAAGTTGTAGCATATGGTCGGTCTTTGTTCAAATTAAAACATGCTGTTGTGGTGCAGGTGTTTATATAGGATGTATCATGCTGGGTTTTTTGTATGAATTTGTTGAAGTGCTCTTTGGATATTGGAATTATAGTTTCTTTGATTGAACCTCTATAAGGCTTCCATTTTTGCACGTCACAAGGAACCTTAGAGCAATTCTGTATGCTTGATGGTAGGTCTTCTTAAGTGGATCTATTCAATTTGTATAACTCACTGACCGTGATATAATAAACTAGTTGTTAATGGTGATAGTTAATGAGAAGACCTCGTTAGTGATTAATTCACAAGCCCTGTCATGAAGGTTAAACCAAGCTGTGAAAATAAGTTGCTTTATAATATAGCATTTTTGTGGAAAAGGCAGCTTTCACCTTGGGATGAAAGAGCGGTGGTCCTATGATATCACACCTGCCTTGCTTCATTCAAAGTATCGGGCCATATAGTAACTTGCTTAATAATCCTATGGGAGGATGTGTATAAGTCTGCAGAAAGAAAAAAATAATACAAAAATCTTTGCATAATCTGCTTCAAGTAAGGATGCATTAGTGCATTAGTACAATTTACAGGTTCAACATCACTGTGCTGTTGCATCCTAAGTCTCTCCTACAATATAGCTGCCTCTTGTCTGTTCCTATATATGAAGATAATGGTCATTAAGGTTAGCTTTGCATTAATGTTGGTTGAAAATGCTTCGAGAAAAAAATGACCATTATAATCGTATCGTAGAGTTTGCTCACTTGTTGTGACATAAAACAGCACAAATACACAAACTAGAATCATCAACAGTTTGTTTTCTCTTCACATTTGACTTTTGACCATTCCTTACACAGCTGGGTCAATACCAGGACGACTTCAAACGGGAGAGATTGGCCCGGGAGCACAGCCACCACACGGTGCAGGAGAAGGACGTGGAGTTGGAGACCTTGAGGAGGAAAAATGCCGATCTTCAGGACGTAGTCGATAATTACACCCAATTACAGATGCATACTTTGAGCAGCCAGTACAGCAACCCCGGCCCCACTTCCCCTGTCACTCCTCCATCCCCGGGTCAGACGCAACCCCTGTATGCCCGAATGCCGTTACCCTACGGTGGTTCTGCACGGGGGTACGACTGGAACGAGCAGGGCCGCCAAGGGTTCAGGGGAGGCGCCCAGGACAGGGTGGAAGAACCGGTGAGTGCCCCTCGTGGTACATAAATTTAACGTTAAATGTAACATTACGTTAGCGACGTTTCCGTCTATAAAAAATAAGCTTTCAGTTTTAATGTACTGGTATGCTGTCATTTTTGAGCCCACAGTGTTGTTATTTTCATTTGATTTTGCTGCTATGGCTTCAGATATTCATTTGACTTTGAAGGTATCTTAAGGACACACAGGTATCATGATTGACATCGCAGTTGCAGGCAAGATCCAAATGGAAATACTGTAGATACCATGTTGTTTCAAACCTTTGATCCTGATGCATTCTACACTATACACTTGCTAAAATTTGAAACGTTGATGGAGTACAAGTGAGAGATTCTGCAATCCATAGGACACCCAACATAGCTGTACATGGCATTCCTGACATCTAAAGTTGTTACACTTTAAAAGACAGTCCCATCATTTTTACCACATTAACCAAGCCCTCATTAAACATTAGAATATACTGCATTAATTTACTAATTAATTGAACAATATGTATATTGCAAAAATGTAATGCCAAACAATAGGTATGTTGCAAAATTTGTATAATGCAGACATGCCAAACAATATTTAGTATGTTGCAAAAGTTTATATTGCAGACATGCCAAACCATGCATATTGCTGCATCACAGGACGGTGTGCTACATGACCATGCATTACCACAGAAAGTCATTGGCTTTAAGCAACTTTGTTGTTGTGATAAATGTGTCCTTGATACACTTTTTTGTGGCAACCTACATTTGCAGAGGGTCATAATCAGATTGTTCACAATAGAAAAGAACGTACTTTATTAGCTATGAAAAATATCAAATTGCCATGGTTCCATGAACAACAAGAATCTATAGCCCGAGGAGCCAACAAGCATTCCTCCAAAATTTGCTCGCAGCTAGTGTAACACCAGCTGTTCAGAACTGTGCGTGTGAACGAAAGAAGAATTGATACAAAATGTGTTGTAACGGTTTTAGGCTGTGTGATTTCATAGACTTGTTGCTAGGCCAATGTATGTGTGAATTGAAAAAAATTGGACCCAAAATAATCATGGCAATTTTCGTCAATGTCACTAATATTTTATTTAATGCTGCATTTGTATTTCTTAAATTAAGAGGGCAATATTATAGACAATTTTACTCTGGTTTACTTTCTGCAGATCCAGCACATTTGTCCTATATGTGAAGAATCCTTCTCGGAGGCAGGATCTCTGCAAATCCATGTCAATGCACACTTTGCAGAGTAACAATTACGTTGAGCATAGAGTTGATTGCGTCATGATACCCCTGACTGGAAGGAATATTTACAAAAATGAAGAACTGATCATGACAGACACTGCAAAAACAACCACAGAAAAAAAAGTCAGCATTGTGTCAGCATTGTTCTGAATATTATGTTATTCGGGGTCATTAAAATGGATGAACGATAGAGAGTAAGACATTTAATTTAAGTTCAGTGATAGCCTACCGAACTTAGTCATCCTTTTCTCTCTGTGTTTCCGTCATTCTGTTTCTTCTTAAAGCATGAGATGAAACATATGTCGACATGTTTCTGCCAAATATTGAGCTTCTCTCAACTAAGTTACAGATTTAAGGCACTTGTTAGTCACCTGTACGATCCAATAATGAATAGCACGTTTACTTAACCGAGGTCTGCAACCTCCTGGGTTAGGTACCGCATTGGGTCCCGCTGCATGTCATTCTATTCGCAACCAGACGAGAGCAAAGAGCATCGACGTCTTCACATGCTCATGCAGAGCTCGCGTCACTTGGCACTGAAATGTTCCAATGCTTCGATTACATCGTGAACTTGCCTAGTCAACTGAGTCCACCACATTCGAGGTTGCTTGTTACATTTTCGGACCCTACTGTTTCCCTCCCTACAGAAAGTTATAAAAATACATAATCATTAGTCATGTTGGCTGTCTATGTGGCATTGCACATTAGTTCATTTTTCAACAGTTCTATGTAGTATTTTAATATTTTGATTTAAAAGATATAATATGAAGCAATATTAAAAAAAGGAGTAAACTTGTGTATCTGGGAACATTTTCTTTCTTTGGATCATTGAATGATACTGCCATTGTGCCCATATATGGTTGTGTGTATTACTATTTTATTTACTTTTGTGAAATGTTAGTGTAAGTTAGTGCACTTACAAGTTTACGTTTCTACACTATACTGCTTAGCCCTACGGGATGCACATTGATTTATATTTAATGTCACCTAACGGACATTTGCATTACTCAGTCAAATGCAAGTTTGTGTAATGTTAGCCTGGGCATAATCCACATCAGTGGCACTGATTTCACTTACCCTGCACTAAGACTTCTTTCTCTAGGCTATGCTCTCAGTTACAATGTAAGGCACTTTTCCAGAAGCCTGTGTTTTAAGTTCATAATTTAAATTATTATGTCTAAAAAGTGTAACAGCATGATAGTTCTGGGCCTATAAGGTTACACAGACATACCTCCATGATTCCAAAGAATTAGGAGCTGTTTTTCGCTATTTATATTTTATATGCGACAAATTATCCCTCAATAAGAAAATGGAAATAATTGATTATCCTAAATGATAAATATGTTGTTTCAATCGATAGAAACTAGATTTGTCATGTACACTAAACTTGACGAAAGCTACGAAAGAGGTCAACCATCAAGAAGTAACTGGGGTACGTCATTGGAAGAAATTGTACAATTCAGTCGAAGTGACGGTTAGTTTGGCAGTATACCTGAATGTAGCTAACCAGTTGAATCATCTTACACTGATATGCCCATCATATGGACGGGATGTGTGTGGAGGGGATTTGTGTGGAGGTTAAATGTAACGTGACCTGGCTGACCCATGACTAGATAGACGCCTAGTACATGGCCGTTAAGTTCTGACAGGTCCCCACCCAATTACTTGCTGGAAAGTTATTTTTACTCATAAATACTAACTGGTCTCATGGAACTAGTAGGCTAGCCTTTAAGTCAATACGACTAGGTCGATCGTAACTCGTTACGAAAGCGGAAGTTAACTTGCAGTCTGAGTGAAATCAGTACTGGTTCTAGTGGGGAGAGGGGGATGTAGGGAGGTTGCCAGCTGTCAATCACTATGGACATATTACTGGTGACACAGCACGATGCTATAGTGTGGCTGATTTCTTCATCCTGCCAGGGCCATAGGACTGGTTCAAAAGATGAAAAACCGGCAATACACTGAGAATTCTCTAAAGCATGGCTGTTCCTTGAAGCAATAAAGTTGATGTATATTTTTCCATGCATCCCATTCTGGCATCCGGCCAGCTCTTCGCTCCGTCTCCGATTCACTAGACCAATGACTATGCATGTCTCTGTATGTAATATATGATGTTAACGAATAATTGATGTTAATTTCTCAGAAAGATAAGAGTTAACAACATCTACATTATTATTTAATTATTATTAGTTATTCTAGTAATATCATATAGTAAAATCGGAAACTTTCCCTCCTATAAATACAATGAAAGATACAATTATGAATGGTAAAACAAAACAAAAACGTCTGCTTAAAAATTGTTTTGCGAAAAATGTCACAGCGATCCAACATTGCATAAATGTTACACCGTAGGCCTCCTATGCTTGCTACACGAAAGTTTGTATTGTGCATCAGATATTGAAGAAAAATAAGTCAAATGCCAGCAATGTCATAATAAGTTCAACAGTTTATTTTGTATGTCCAGCTACACATCACATTTAGCAGCTCGGCCGACGTCCGACAACTTTTTGCTAGCACTGCAGCTTGATGATGGCTCAGTTTTGAGCTTGGGGTCTGCCAGTCCCTCGAATGCTTGCAAATGCA
>JAODAG010069824.1:1400-16475 GCA_027574785.1 Orphnurgus asper | reverse complement strand
TAACAAAAACAAATAAAACAACGGCAACAAAGAGACGTATTGTAAACGAACAACAGAACAAGTTACAATCAACAACGCTATTACCTACCCTCACCGCGTCGAACCAATGTCATCCTGACCTCGCTCTCCCCCACCCCCCCCCCCATTCTCTTAGTCACATCCACTTTACGCGATGTTAACGATGACCTACGTGTACAATAATTACTACGATTTAAATCGTTAAACCAAAAGGCATGGATTATTCTTTGATGGCTCACGCTCGATCCGTAGCACGCGAAACGTCCTGCTTCGGGTGTACGTCATGTTCGACACCCGACACGTGTACTTCCCCACGTAGGAGAGGCTGGCCGACGTAGGTTTGAAGTATATCACGGTCTCCTCGGAATTGCTGTAGTAGGACAAGAGGTCCGAACAGGACGGGCGTATCCACTCGCCGTCCTTGGTCCACGACACCGAGCAGAGGTTGGTCGCCTCGCACGTGACACAGTCGAGGTCGGTAATGTGGTGGCTGGGGCAGTCCCCTCCTTTGCAGCACTTTGGGGAGTCGAGGAAATCCAAAGTCCCTGGAGGAAACAGATACGGAAAATTAGCACTCGAGGGCGTGCTCGGGAAATCTCGTAAACTTGCACACAGAAAAGGGTATATATAACGATGACTACAAAGCAACCTATGGATAGTTTTTTTTTTCTGTAAAAATCAAAAAATCTTACCGTTGCCTGCAGATTCAGAACAATTGCCTGGTAGCAGGGTGGGACAGGGTCCGCGGGCCGCATGCAGCCAACAGAGAGCGAATGCCAGCCTCACGTACAGACGCATCACTGCGATTCTCGGCCCGATGGTCCAGTAAACGGAAGCTTACGAGGGAGTACTGCAGCGTGGATCCAGCCGGTCACTCTGTGGTCTGTCGAGTAAATGAAACTGTGACATATCCTAGTTATTCAAACATGGTAAGGTTTAAAGCAGGCATGGAATATTTCAAGGTTTGAACCTTTTTTGTGACTGAATACATGAGAGAGCCCAACCCGGACTTCCACTGACTATAATTGTCGAGTCGAGTCGAGCCGTACAAACTTTTTGTGACCATCCTAGGTTCGAGTCGATTTTTAAACTAATTGGGTCGAATTACATGCAGCTGGGATTGAAATGAGAACGCCCCGAAAAAGTGAAAAAAAATAAATACAGGGGGTTATATGACCCAGCTTAGCTGATGTCATTGTAAATTGAGTCAACTGAGCTCCACTGCATTGTTGTGACGTTTATCTATTAAATTCCACCTCTGAAATCGTGGAACCTATAGGGCCTACCCAATACCAGAGAGGTGGCTAGTATCTTCTTAGGGCTAAGATACTTAATTATCTGCTTCAGTCAGTGATCTACTCTCTAGGAAGTCCAAGGGACGGACGGTACACGAAAAGTTTCAATGGGGCAAGGTCCCTCGTCATTTCATTTTGGAACACAGCTGGCTGGAGTCACACCTTGTTACAACACTGCTCTTTATACTAATAGTTGTCCTCAGTTACACGCAGATTGCATGTAAAGTATTTCAATTGTAACTATATTGGCTTTGAGCTGTAATACTGTACAAAGACTAATTGGCGGAACCAATATTTTGTAATCTGTTTGTTCACCTTTCCATAAGTTTGGAAGCCTCAAAATGCAAAGATGAAATTGACTCACGACTCATACCGTCCTGACACTGCAATGTGACTCAAGATTTGAGCACAAGACTCCAGGCTAATTGGGACTCAGACCAAGTGACTAACTCTCAACCACAAATTGTGATCATTAATATCGGCGGCAGTTTTGACCACGAATAAGCATCAGTGGAATAATTCAAACTTGTAAATCACTCACTGAGTGAACAGAATTAGCCAGTTCACTGAAAATGAAATAGGTAACACTTTGTAGTACTCGCAACACTATCAGTATATGCCTAGAACTTATGCTAACTAGTCGTTGAACTGGTTTACATTTACACAAATCTCCAAAATAGTTTTGGAGGTTTTTGTAACCATACCATAAAGTAGGGCCCTAGTACTATAATTAAGGACTACTACTAGTTTAGTAAGGATTAGGATGCCTCATAATGAATACAAGTCCTAGTGTTGATCATGGCAGACTGCATACCAGCTTTAACAATTAAGCCTTCTCTTTTAAACAAAGTTCAGAAGACTTTATAAAGGTTGGCATGCAATGGGGCACCATAACTTCCCCATCCAACGCATGGGAGTGTACACAGAACGTTTGACCACTTAAATGTGAGAATCGTGCATCCTACACCAGCAATGAAAATGGCTAGTCACCAACGAAAACCAAACTCATCACCGTTGGATGTAGGCACTCACCTCAATAGGCCTAAACTTAGGAGGTTATGATGGACCCAGTTTCTTTCTTGGTGGCTTTCAAACTTAAATCTTAATCAAGTGTCATTACATGCATACATTCAATTACAACAAGCTGACCCCGACTGCCATGCACTGCAATATTGCTATTGTATAGCCTAGGTCTAGACTACAGTACTACTACGTACTAGTAGTACTAGTAGTAATAAGTTCTAGGCTCTCTAACCTGTTGAAAACAGTTTCAACACATTTGAACAAGCTTCATAACTGCTATGATCAGTGGTTTGAAGATTTACGGGAGACGAATTCCTTCAAGCGGCGCTACTACTACTAGTAGTTAGTGGCAGGACTTCTTTTGAGTCCTAATCAGAGAGAGGTGATCGAGGAACCCGAGTGTTCGACCCTGACCTAGCCAAGTAAAGGGGGTCACACACAGAGCGATGCCACCCCCTATGCTCTACACATAAAATAGACTTTGTTAGAGTTGCGTGCACCCTTCACGTCCAGTTGTTTTTTGATTGTATAATTATACTATAATTATTATGCTATTATTGCGTGAATTGTGTGTAACCTTTATACCTCAGAATAGTAATAGTAATAATAATAGTAATAATAATAGTAATAATAAGAAACTATTCGAATGATGACCGGTGAACGTGGTAATACTAGAACTTACTGTGTGTGACAGTTATAATGTGATCGTGGCAGTACTAGTATCATGGCCGGAGGAAGAGTGACGCCGACAGACGGCTGATGATGATTGACAGCAGCTAAAAGTGTGGCAACTGACTATGACAACCGGACAGCTCGGCAAGCATATTGAGGAGAACTAGTTAATGTGGTTGAAATTTGATATTATTTAAAATTTAATATCACAGCAGATAACAAAACTGATATTAATTATTAGTAATTTGAACTGTAGGTATTACTATTAGTATTACTAATACTGGTAGTAGTATTACTAGTAGTAGTACTACTAGTAGCTACTGACACTAGTAGTACTTGTGTCAGTGGGCTCGCTATGAAACCGTCGTGCAATCTCTCAATTTCATTTCCATCTTTCTTCAATATAATATTGGCCGGGTAAGTATTATTATTAGTATTTTATAGTAATAATATTACGTGGTATTAATAATTTAAGGACTCCGATCGACTCGCGGAGTATTCTAACTAACGTTAGTCAGATTTGATTCTTATTTTTCTCAGTGTGTTGATGCTTAGTTTTTCTGTGATCATTGGTAGAAGTTGGGGGTATTTGTGGTTCAGGATCCTTTAAATTATGAGGACATTTTCTGTTTTGCGCGAAGGTGCATGCCGTACGTGACAATATATGCTTGTTTGAAGTTGGTTTAGACTGAGGCCAGGTTATTTCTTTTAAATCTGTTTTATACTGTAGTACTAGTAGTACTGGGCTAACTGTGTCTGTATCCAGGGCTGCCTTATCGCATGGTCACACTGGGCACTTGCTTAGGGGCCCCGCAATTCACTCTGAAAAATAAAAAAATGGGTTCATTTATGTTGAATAGCATTGTCGGTAATGTAATATAGGGGCCTCATCGTATGCAAACTTAATCATTAATGCTCAATTGAGCCCTTCGTGGCCGTGTACCCCGGCACTGGCCAGCGCTGCGCTGCATGCAGCACTCATTTACGTGGTTGTTAGCATTGTTAGATCTATGGTTTTTCACTTTTCTGGGGTTCTACCGTACTTTTTTCTAAATTTTGCTATCTAGCATTTTTTGGCACAAAAAATAATATTTTTCAAACCTTTTGCGACCAAATTATCACTTGGCGGCGACCCATCAATATTTATTTTTAGATTTGTAAATTGGGGGGTAGGCGGTGCGCTATCTGACGTCACACTGACGCGATGCATGAACCAAGCACAATTTTTTAGGGAGTAAACCCAAGGAGTCACAAACTTATAGCATGCTCTCATTTCTGTAGGGGGTGGGGTGAGGTACCAAAATATGCTTCGAAGTAGTAAAAGATAGCACCATTTTGCGTCTCGCCTATTTTCTAGGCA
Source organism: Orphnurgus asper (assembly GCA_027574785.1). NCBI lineage: Eukaryota > Metazoa > Echinodermata > Holothuroidea > Elasipodida > Deimatidae > Orphnurgus > Orphnurgus asper. The sequence goes on along the minus strand of JAODAG010069824.1, from coordinate 12,107 downwards.
AAAAATTTTCCCTCCTCTTAGACCCCATAGCATTCGAAGCAATACAGGTCTTTAACTCATTTATCCTCCACACTTTCTCGAACCTGGCGCCACCCCTGGTGAGGGCGCCTCACCCCAACACGATGAAATTGAGTGAGGCAGCTGGGCAGGGGGGGAGGTAGGGTCCCCCAAACATTACTGTGCCCAGGGCCTCATTTAGGACGGCCCTGTCTCTATCTGAGTCTAGACAGTAGGCTAGTATTTAATTTAGTAAAGATAGTAGTACCAGGGAGCTGCAGCTCCCTGGTAGCACTACTACAATATTTTTCTGATATTGGTAGAATTTAGGGTTTTTGTGGCTCGGGATCATTTATGAGGACATTGTCCTTTCTGATCCTTATTATATACTATACTACTAGTAGTACTACTGTAGTACTTGGTAGTAGTACCACTAGTGGCCGATTTTCAGATGAAATTCCAATCATATATGTTGCTGGGATGGTTTCTGTTCGTTATTATCACTTTATTCATTTTAAATAGTATCTTGTGCTAGTCGTACTCTGTACTGGATGTAGGACCCAGTGTTACAAAAAGCTAAGTAGGGCCTATGGCTAGGCCTACTTTCCAAATGTGATTTGACCTAATACTAGAAATTTATTCGAGTTGGCCATTCATAATTTTGTCAAAACTTCCATATGCTAGCGTCAACTCTACCTTCAGCCAAAGATAAAGCTACATGACGGAACTTTTCCTGGGGTGATAATTAGTAACATACACTGGTGATGCCAATTTTCAACCACTTTTGATTACATTTTTATCAGAAAATTGGGACCAATTTGGAAACTCTTCCATTGAAAGATGGTACAGTAGCATTTTGTACTTGTGATCTCTGCCGTGCTAATCCAGCTGGAGTCCGCACTGGGTAGCCTAGTTAATACACCCCGTCTGTTATAAAATAGCCCATGCTCTTCAGAAGAATTACTGTCTTGAGAAAGCCGAAAGCCACAGATTCTGGCAGGCTCCAGCTTAAATACTCGGCTGTTCACATGGAGGGGTGGCTTGCTCCTGGAGATTTTAATTAAAAAAGAATGAAATAGAGGGGTTTTTTTTGGCTACGCTAACAATACATTTATGGCAAAATACTGCTCCCAACCCCCTTTTTCTACTACCCCTTTCCTGACAATGTCTATCGGATTCGTGCAAACTAGACTGCGACATAATCAAACAATTTACTAATTAACTTTGCGTATTTATTAATTAATGCAAAACCAATCATGGTCCTGCATTTGCGATCATGCGCTGTTTCGGGTTATCTGCGTGATTACCAGAACAATGTACTAAGTTTTAATGTAGACTAGCTAGTTCTATATAGGCTATACCATTTCAGGCTATCGTTAGAGTGTTATATTTGACAAATTACAGATAATTACGCATATGAAACGAGTAGTCTCTTCTGGAAACATCGTTAAAGCATAATTGGAAGATTGCGGCATCATTTTTGCAAGTCTATACGGTAAAGCCCAATATCGGTCCGTCCCGATCATCATGAAAAAGATACGAAACCCCGACCGACCAAGACCGTCTACATGGACAAACAAACAATGTTTTCCCAATCATGTTCCACTTTGAATAATGATGATTTCTTTTTAAATTAGTCAGTAATTGACTTCATATGGACTGGAATGTAAATACTGTAATATGGTGACTCCAAGATTAGTACTTGCCGATTTGCTAGTAAGTTAATTCATACATTTGTGGTGAATGACCCAGTACACGATTTTGTCCTGTGTTATTGTTGTAATATAACTTAATAGAAATTGATTGACAGCAGCGTTAAGCAGCGTAGTGTCGAGGCTCGCGCCAGATAGATCAGAACAAATCTTTGGTCTACATATTGACCGCTCGGTTGTTCTTAATTAATTAATGAACTAACTACATTTCATTGCAACATGTACATTGTTTTCAATTTAATTTGAAAAAATATCTGCCTGTCCCTAATTTAATTTGAAAAAATATCTGCCTGTCCCTACAGGCCATAAAGCAGCCCTACATTTCTAGCCTACCACACATAAAGAGGAACAGTATGTACTGACCGTTAATTCTTGCTGATGGTTAGATGTGTTCTGCAGGGCTCAATCAACGTTTGCTGCTTTCAGATAACGAAATCCATTGGAGACAAATTTCCTCCATTGTTTCTATGTTCTTTGCTTCTTTTCTATGTTCTTTGTTTCTTTTTATCAGATTATAATGGCCCCATCCAGCTCTGGAAGAGATTTTTCATCTCAGATTAAGACCATGTTACTTGGTGTCACGTTTGTCATTTTTGCATCCTCAAGAATAATGCTCACAAAGCTATCATCAAACAATCGTAAGTAACCTTATTTTGTTTGTTTGTTATTATTATGGTACCCTAACTTTTGCATGATTAAATCTATATAGTAACGTTATACTTCTAAGTTATATAGAAAAAAGTTCAGGCTATAGGCAGAGTATGGTACAGATTACAAATGGGCAACAATTGATTACAAATGGGCACCGATTAATTGTTGTGGCTTTTTTTAATGCAGGGAATGTGTCAAGAATTCGTTCTGTCCGTAACTATACGCGCTGGAATTGCAGGCTGGAATCATTGGCGTGCACTCTATGATATGCATGTACTGTACAGTGTATACACAAAGGGGTCGGAATGAGTTTAATGGTATTCAAAGATCGACCGACAAAGTTACGCAATTAATGTCAGTAGTACTATGCAGGCGTGAATGTTCCGTATGCAACATACTGTTATGAATGCTATATAATTATAGCTATTAATATTTAGAATATTTAGTGGAATGAGAGACCCACAGTAAGTAGTAAGGGATGTTTAGACAAAGGGATTGCGAGACTGTTATGCCCTGACTTGATGGTAACATTTTGTTTTTATAGGTCACGAGTTTGACTATCTGCCAGCAACTGTGGTCGTTCTTGCTGAGGCTTTGAAACTCGCTGTTTGTTGTTCTCTGTCATTCAACAAAATATACAAAGGTAAACATGTATTCATGATCACTTAGTTAGAGTGTTGATTTTACCTTTACCTAAAGTAATAGAAATTGGTCCTTGACTTTATATTTGGTTTTATATTTCTTTAGTCTCCGTCTTGTTTACTTATGTACCTATACTAAAATAATCCATTACAAGGTATTTACTATAATACTGTAGGCTCTATTACAAGGTATTTAACATACTTGACTTAAGGTTTTATATTTCTTTAGTCTCCAGCTTGTTTACTTTTGTACATATACTAAAATAATACTAAAATACTGTAGGTTCCATTACAAGGTATTTACTATAATACTGTAGGCTCCATTACAAGGTATTTAACATATATATCCATTACAAGGTATTACTATAATACTGTAGGCTCCATTACAAGATTGTATAATCTTAATATCTCGAGAAGAAAATGTTCGATTGATGTCATGCTTGGTGAATATGTCGTAGATCATCCTTACTGTGTTGGTGTGGCACCGCATTCATTTTAAATGATTGGGCAGGGCTTCTAGGTAAAATCCTTATAATGTTGTCATCTCCACAACGATAGGTTCATTTATTTTAAACTTGGTATGAAGGTGTTGATCTTGCAATCTTGCAAACTTACTTTTTTGTTTCCTGGTTATTCACGAATGCAGGGAGGGAGGAGCCATCTTGCAATCTGCTAGATTTAGATTACATAATTATAAGCATGATATATCTCCAGAAGGAAATCTCTCATGCATGTTTTAAACCCTGGTCACTGTCGGTAGGTGGTCCCTATCTATTGTCCATGTTGATGAGTGGGCGGGGCTAAATGGTAAATTGTTTCCACATCAACATCTCTGCAACATGTAACTGTACTGTAGGTGTAGTGAGGTGTGACTCTATTCAAACCTGGCTTAGCCCAGAGACGTTGTTGGGCATTACATACCCGTTGATATGGCAGGGTGTTGGTGCAGACCAACGTGTGCGTGTGTTATAGTCAGAGACTCGAAAATGAGCACACCATCCCTTTCGTTTGTGCTGGCCATGGTGAAGTTTAGAAATCTCAAGAAAAAAAAAGAGAAAAAACATGGGTCGTGGAACTGCCGTTCCGGTTTTTGCTTTTTCTTTTGCAGAGAATGGCATGTTGCAATACGTCCAGTCGTTTTCCTGTCAAGATGTCTTAAAACTGTGGCCTTGGAGTATCCCTGGCTTCCTCTACTTTGTGGACAACTTGATGACGTTCTACGTGGTGGCTTCGTTCGAAACGGTGAGTTTACAACACCATGCATCTCGTTGGCTTAAAAGGCTGTATAGGCTCGCTGGTAGGCTCTAATACCCCCCTACAGTGTATAGGCCTGCTGTGAGTATAGAATTGTAGCTGCATGGTGCGTGGACAGCTGTGTCACGTGAGAGGTTTGCGTAATACATCTTTGGGGGTGGTCTACCCGATGGTGAGAAATTTCTGTGATGTTACGTCTTTTGGAAGTCTACTGTACCTACCTGATGGTGGGAAATTTCTTTGGTATTATGTCTTTTGGATATTACGTTAGCATGATTAATATATTGACGTGGACTTTCAAGATACAAGAAAATAGGAAATCTGCACTTCATGCTTTTGCTCTCTAGCGTTAGAAGAGTAGTCGTTAAATAGATGCGGGGTTCGACCAAATGCGTTATCTGAAGCCGCTGGATTCTCAGCGGCTGAAGCCTCAGCTCAGCCTGCTGAAGCCCTAGTGTTTGTTTTTCCGATACCATAGACATCGGGTATGCTGTTTTAGCTCTTCACTATTCTGAAATAGCTACTGTAATGACGACGCTGCTTACATTTAGAGGTACAGTAATTTACTACCCACAGAATGTATTATCCGATGATGTGCGTTCTTTGCATGAAGACATGCAGGCACATGGATTTGAGAGTAGATTAACTGCCGTTGTGTACAATCCAGGCATGTGGCATCATGCGGAGTTGCAGATGGCGCTGTGTCGTCAAGCATGACTAATATTGCTTCATGGTCCACCAGGTCTTTGGCAGTAACATATTTTGGAATGTTTAATGTGGCAAGAAATGAGAGGGTTAGAAAGAAAGAACTGGTACTGTTTACATCAGTGAATAGCAGCAGATGTACACTATACCCATGTAGACCTATAGGCTAGCAGTCCACATTCGTCGTCGTTAGTAGAGTCTAGACACAGGCATAAATTAAAATCCTCGGCACAATCAGGGAAATATCGGAAGTTTGTGATCGCATCGTCATTTGCAAACTCCCCCTCCCCCCCCCAAACTGCTTTAAGTTGCAACTTTCCTGGCAGAAATCCGGCCTAGAATTTCCTTGCAAGAATGAGTCTCGAATCTAACTGGACACCAACGACTATTGGAGCTCTGACACTGACTTGATCGATGAGGACGTGGTCTTCGTCACAGCTATTCGTTATAACGATAATCAATGAGTTTAATTTAGTTTTAGTAAGAGGTAGGAAAACTCTTTAAGCTACAATCCCTGTCAGTGGTAATCGTGAATGAACACCGGCTTTCATAGCAACCCAATTCTTTTCGACCAACGTCCAGTGGTTGATGAGCCAGGCACGTAAACAACCATACCTACCTCGTTCCCAGGAATGTCATTTAACAGCACCATCCGACAGGTGCGTACCTTGATCTTTGACCTCTTTATCAATTAAAGACCGAAGGAAGTGGGAGCAACCTGTTTGTCTCCACCACATTGCGACTGTTCTGATTGAAGTTACTGCGATACCATTGATCCCCGCTAGGCCACCCTCTCAAGTGAAAGTGTAAAGACCTTCAACTGTCGTCTGCTGGAATTGTCATGTTTCCAGAGGTATACTCTGCCTGGCGTGTCACTCCACAAATCAGAAGGACCCATACTATCAGAGAATCGGGGGGTGGGATGGGTAGATTGATAAATTGTATTGCAAAGGTTTCACTTTCTATCACATATATGGATATCGGTAGATTGATAAATTGTATGCAAAAGTTTGACTTTCTATCATATATGGATATGGGCAGATTGATTCACGTTAAAAGTGATGTCTCGCTTTGCGCATTTCGTTGGCAATACAAACACTCACAATCACACATGACAGGCCAGCAGTAGATAAAATAAGGCCACGTTTTGTCGTCTTTATGGACTAAAGCATCCTACCTGGTAATGATATGTCATGTTAATCTTCAGGTACTCGAGTTAATATCACCAGAAAATCTGCCTTTGGTCGAAATATTGTCATGGAGTCCGCTGCCTCCGAACCGCGAGGGGGTCCGAGACACGGGCCGGTTCATTTGGGATTATGGAGAGACTAGCCAAGACTAGTCGAATCCGAGTCGAGTCACTGTGTGTTAGGCAATTCAAAATAACTCATTGCGGCAATTATTTCTACTTTAAACCGTACAAAGTTTCCGACAGGTTTCGAAACGACGGGGCGCATGTACACGAACGCGGAAAACCTCATGAAATCTATCTAACAGGTGGCCTCCAGTTTTGGATAAGTTAAAAAGCAATATTATTAGCTATATGATTCTGTTCTACGAGCGGGATCGATGTTCTACTCTCGATCCACGACCGGAAAACCAGGAATTTAAACCGCTCTTCATATTTTCTTAAGTTAGAAGAGTTGTCGTCGTCGGTTAGATAGGCGGCGAGGCTTCGACCGTGAGTTACCCGTTTCGGTCGACCGTCCGTTAAAAAAAGAAAGAATTGTCACACTTTTTGTTCACCCGTGTGGTCTTCTGCATAACACATTTCATTTGGCTTTGTTTTCCTCTTCTCATTTATGTAGGCTATGGTGGTTCTGTTAAACAATTTTGTTATCATCTCAACCTCCCTCCTGTTCAGGATAATTCTAAAGTAAGTCGCACGCATCTTCCGGGAATTCGGTTCTTGAAGTGGCCAGCTCCGATATTTATTTCTGCACGATTCATGGCCCCCCCTCTCTCTAAATCTCTGCTTTGCACTCCCTCTGGTACAAACTTGTCGAACGGTTGTCTAATAACAAAGTTGGGTGTTTAGTTTTAAAAAAACTTGTATGTTTTTTTATTTTTTAAAAGTCTCCGTAAAATTTCCCTGACAAATGCAAAAGCAGTTGACGTCACTCACCATTACTGCTCTGGCACGAACTCGTATCATGATGCGACATTATGCCCGATCATGATCATGTTTAGTCTCAACACACGGGTGTGATATAATACATAGTTACACGATACGGTCTCTCATCTTCTGACCGGGAGTAACACGAGCATCGTCAAACGATCCCATTGCCAGGCTCATTTCGGAAGAAATACTAAACTAAACATAGATTTTGAGACAAACAGTTAGGCTCTTTCAGCCACGACACCAGACATAGAACAAGATGGTCTCCATTTATTGATGCTCTGGAGGTAATTGCCTGATTCAGTCACAACTACTGCCACTCAGGAGCAGTTCTGTGGAAGTAGTTCCCAGAGAGACTTTGCGCATGCAAGATGTTCAAAATCTTCACTATGAGAAATATATCAGGCTGACCATTTTCCCAGCAGTTTTTTTTTTTTCAACTGCTGGGCAATATAACAGATTTTTGAACTAGGCCAGATGGTATCTTGCTGAGATTCACCTTAAGGTATATTTTCCCCATGTCATAGTGGTCTGCTTTTGTTGGGCTCCCTCCCCCCCCCACACCTTCATGATATTCTCTGTTATAAGTTGGACCCTTCTTTTACTTTTTTTCACTTCATTTTTGCATTTCCTCTGTTCGCTCATTTGTTTCGCTTCTTTCTTCATCCACTTTCGTTTTGTTTTAAAGGCACAGATTCACCAGGATACAATGGGCATCCCTCTTCATCCTGTTCCTGTCCATCGTATCATTATCGAAAGAACACTTCAGCACCTGCAGGGCCGAGGGGGGGATCGCCGAAAGGTCCATCCAGCTCTCGAGCACGGACGACTCCGAGGACGACATCTGCCGCATGAGGGATGGCGGGGAATCAGCGCCCGGGCGGAGGGACTGCTCGGAACACGACGTCACCGTCGAAGACTTCTACCGGTTCTCCCTCATCCTGCTGCAGTGCTTCATCTCGTCGTTGGCGAACGTCTACAATGAAAAGATATTCAAGCAGGGCGACGCCTTCGAAGAGAGCATCTACCTCCAGAACAGCAGGCTGTATTTATTCGGGGTGGTATTCAACTCGTTGCTCCTGATCGTGAGGGCGGACTATCGACAGAAGGTGGCCATGTGCGGCCCTTTCCACGGGTTCAACTGGCCCGCCGTCCTGCTTATCTTCGACAGCGCCGCCCTGGGGCTGACGATCTCCCTGGTCCTCAAGTTCCGCGACAACATGTTCCACCTCATGTGCTCGCAGCTCAACACCGTCTTCGTCATCACTCTCTCCATTTTGCTGACCGACTTCCAGCCGAGTCTGCACTTCTTCCTCCAGACTCCGATCGTGATCCTGGCGATCTACGTCTACCACGCCGAGAAGAAGGACCCAGCGGTCCGGAAGGGCACCAGCCGTCATTCCGAAAAAAACAGCGCAGGGAAGAGAGCGTCGGTGAGCAAAACAGACCACACGTCCCGCTGCAAGAAAAACATAAAGTATAAGTTGTTGCAAGCCCCACCACCCCTCCATATGCTCTTCCCCACACCTCCATGATCACCCCCACGCCTCCATGGAATAATATATGTGTTTAACGATTTGACCTTTTCGTTGCAGGTCTCGTCGCAGAGAATGCTCCTGCAATCCGAGGACGACGGAGATGAAGAATCGGACGTATCGACAGGCGTCTAAGGAGGGGCTGGCGTTCGTTCGTGTCTATCCGTGGCAGCAGTCAAGCACACCTGGAGCAAAGGTCACAAGAATGTAACCAAGACAGGCAATGCCTCGGTGTTTGAATTGCTGTTGGACAAACAAAAACCTTTGTTAGAATGAGGACAAAGTACAAAAGGAGAATTGTTTTCCTAAATGTGGGTGTTTCCAAGCAAGCAATAAAAGTGACAAGAGGCTACATGAAACGTATTTTGTTTAGAGTATAGAGTGCTTTCCGTTCCACAGAAACAGCGACATTTTAAATTGTCACGAGATTGGGGGGGTCTGGTCCCCCAGTAATTACTGTCAGGCCACACCCACCAAATATTTATCATAATGATTACAGACTGCCCCCAGCCCATCAGGTCTCTAGCACTCCCCAAAAATCTAAAGTTGGCTATGCCCCTGCACAGTAGAAGTTAATTTAACTAGCGAACGTAAAAATTAATGGTGCGTCTAAAAGTCGTGGATGGACCCGAGAATTATCCCGAGAGTTATCCGAGCGGGGCATCTTTTGTGTTTGACCTAATGAAAACAAAGCCTCGAAATGTTCTGAGCACTCCTTTTCTCAGTAATTTGTGAGAATGCGTCCCAAGATTTCTCTCTGCTTGAATGTAATGCTGCGAAAGTACCGGTAACCCAGGCTTAGTTGTTTTGGAGGGCACCGCATTAACGTAAAAAGGTGTGACATTGTGAACTTTCTACCAATATTAGAAAGTGCATCTTTGAAGTTCTCCAATGGGGAGGAGGCGGTTGCATCGAACAAAATTACTTCCCCTATAATTACTTCCCCTGTACTATTACTTGAGGCAGTTTTACATTAAGTACATACCTCATGTATTATTAGCATATTATTATTATTAGCAGAGTATAGACTAGGATCTACATAATAGGCTTGTTACATACACGGGCTATGTGAGGTAGCCTTACAATGAAGTACGTAACCAAAATCTAGTTTATAGATACTCTATATACTGCTGGATTTAAATGAGGTAAATTGACCGTTGTATATTGTAAGGGTATCGAGGAGGCCGAGGTGATCACTTTTAAGTTAGTTACCGAGGTATTTTATTTCATTGCATGAGACACTTCGTAGACTCCTCCCGCCCCCAGTTTATTTCATATCCAATGAATAGTGCGGGGTCGGTCCTATTATTCGTAGCCGCCACATCCATTTTGTTTCTTTCGTCAAAGGATCGATTGAAGTTTTGCAAAACGGCAAAATGGTATTGCAATAAGTTCTACCTCATTAGGTGCATTGCTTTAGGAGAAACTTTAAAGCAATAATAGTCATATTAATTAAGGAACTTTTCAGGGGTTTGAAATAATATATAATTTATTATTATTATTAATTAATTATTATTATTATTATTATTATTAGTGTTATTAGCATTATATTATCATTATTATAATTATTATTGTTGTTATTATTATTATTATTATTATTATTATTTTGATGGTGGGGGATTCAAGTAGGCAATTATGCGTGACAGAAACGTGCTTGAATTTCCGGTGTGCAATGCCGGCAACGAACGTTACGGTTGGTATGCTTGGAGCTGTAATTAGAAATGTGTTTGGAAGTAGGACTGTTGAGCTTTTCTATAATTTCAAGGCTCAAATGATTTGAGCTTCCATGCTACTGTTTCTTTGTTATTTAAAAAAAAGAGGTTAATAATATATTTTTTTTCCTGGATCTTAGATGGACATTGTCACACTTTACAGTGGTACATCGTCTAAACAGTGGAGCTTCCTCGTCATCTCGTGTGTCAGAGCCAATGCACAAGATGATGTTATTGTACTTGATGAATAATGGAAAACAATCAATCTTACAAGAAGATCTTTATTGTACTTGATGAATAATGGAAAACAATCAATCTTACAAGAAGATCTTTATTGTACTTGATGAATAATGGAAAACAATCAATCTTACAAGAAGATCT